>JBBPCX010000088.1:30698238-30715625 GCA_037974365.1 Hydrocynus forskahlii | reverse complement strand
AACTTCTGCAACATAGTTGGGAAGAAATTTCTGCAGAATGAACAATGAGACATTGAACCGCTTGAATTTCAATACAACAAAACCCCAGAAAATTTGGGGCGTTCTAAAAATATATACATACAGTATCTCCCAAAAGTGAGTACACCCTCACATTTTTTGTAAATATTTTATTATATCTTTTCATGGTCCTTTTCATCAGACCACAGGATATGATTCCAACAATGTCCTTAGCCTGCTTGTCTTCAGCAAACTGTTTGCGGGCTTTCTTGTGCATCATCTTTAGAAGAGGCTTCCTTCTAGGACAATAGCCATGAAGACCAATTTGATGCAGCGTGCAGCGTATGGTCTGAGCACTGACAGGCTGACCCCCCCACCCCTTCAACCTCTGCAGCAATGCTGGCAGCACTCCTTCGTCTATTTTCAAAAGACGCTGAGCACGTGCACTCAACTTCTTTGGTCGACCATGGCGAGGCCTGTTTTGAGTGGAACCTGTCCTGTTAAACTGCTGTATGGTCTTGGACACTGTGCTGCAGCTCACTTTCAGGGTGTTGGCGATCTTCTTTATGCAACAATTCTTTTTTTTTTCAGATCCTCAGAGAGTTCTTTGCCTTGAGTTGCCATATTGAACTTCCAGTAACCAGTATGAGTGAGTGTGAAGGCAAGTTTAACACACCTGCTCCCCATTCACACCTGGGACCTTGCAATGCTAATGAGTCACATGACACCGGGGAGGGAAAATAGCTAATTGGGCATAATTTGGACATTTTCGCTTAGGAGTGTACTCACTTTTGTTGCCAGCAGTTTAGACATTGATGGCTGTGTGTTATTTTGAGGGGACAGCAAATATACACTGTTATACAAGCTGTGTACTGACTACTTTACATTGTGTCAAAGTGTCATATATTCAGTGTTGTCCCATGAAAAGATATAATAAAATATTTACAAAAATGTGAGGGGTGTACTCATTTTTGTGAGATACGACGTATAAAAATATATATATTTCCAAAATGCTACGTAAAGTGTAGATGTGCCAAGGGTAATTTGTACCAAGGTGTGAGTTGTGCAAAGTAGCTGTGTGCAAGTGCAATAAACTCCAGAAGACACTTGATGCTGCCTAGAACCTTTAACATCCATATACTTTCAAGGATTCGCCTACTTCGTGCAATTTGTATGGCAAGACCTTAAAGTGTTCATCATGCTTTATGAGTTATTTTAATTAGTCACTCTGATTAGGTACTGATTTAGGTCACAATTCACAGTGAAAAAGTACCTACACTTATCCTGATGCATACTTCATGTAGCAACTTACACATAAGTGATGAACTGACGTCTCGACCCTCGACACACTAACTAGCAATGGGACAGTAGAAGCTGGGTGAAATAAAGTCCGTTGAGTAATAACAGTGTAATGGCATAATGGGACACATAAGGACACAATGAAACACATATTCAGACACAGTATTAGTCTGTATTACTAATATTACACTAATATTACAATTTCATAGTAAAATAGATTTTAATACTTGTAAAGCCTGTCAGATAGTGCCTGTGCTTTATAAAACAAGCATGAATTCACGTGTACAAGTGCAGATACTGACAGAAAGTTGGCCAGTGCCTCAACTGACACATTTTATTATCTCTGACTAATCATTTAATGGTTTTGAAACTTAAAGGTCTAATTTTCCCAATATGTTTGAAATTCCATGCGCTGAGACGTCGGTGTTATTTGCCGTGCCCCACGTCCGCCAACATTCTCTAATTGTGCCGGCGACACAGTGGCTTGCTTCCGTTTGCTACTAGAGTTTCGTCTTCACCCTTCAGTGCCTCTCAATTAAGGAAACAACACACAGTGATTGGGGGGGTGGCAGGCGGAGAGATAGAGGGTTTGTCAATGCGGCTATGCTTCCAGCCTTAGCTGAGCGATAGGGGCCAGCTCGTGGAGCGCTTGCTCTGTGCCGTACTGCAAATGGCTGCCTGGCGCACTAACTGTGAGGCAGAACAAGCTGCTGAAAATGCATTAATCTCTGCTGACCAGCAAGACCAAATAGAAAACAGGCAAATGTGGGATGATGGGGATATGTCTCCAGTGTGTCTGCGTGTGTAAAAACACTCTGTGTCTAATGCCCCAACTATTGGTCAAAACCTGCTTGGGTCACTTGCTTACACTATGACCATGACATGCAGTGCTGTGAAAATTAGTTTGATTGCTTCTATTATTGCATTTTTGCAGCACTTACTTAGAACAAAATGTAATATTAGAATTAATGCTGGGCAATGATTACATTTTTTAATCACAATTAATCACGGTTGTCTGTGATTAATCGTGATTAACTGCATTGTTATATGCAAAATTAAATAATTCAAAATTCAAAAGCAAAAAAAAAAAATTCAAAGCTGTTTGCCACTGCAGGGCATTCACATTTTATCTAGCATTAACACGCAATAAAAAATTGTCGCCTTTAAGTAAATAATGCATCAGTGCAATAATAACGCGTTTACATGCCCAGCCCTAATTAGAACACTTCGGGAAACCCACAGTCAGTGCTGTAGCACTAAAGTCAAATATTCTAGTTGGTTTCCGCTTCAAGCCTTTCTCTCTGACTTGAAGTTGAACCTCTTTAACCTTTAACATCCATATACTTTCAAGGATTCGCCTACTTCGTGCAATTTGTATGGCAAGACCTTAATTGGCTTGGACTCAATTTGCCATTTTTTTTTTTACTTGGTATCAAACCTCTTTGGAATCGGTCTTGACTTCACCAGTCCTGGACTTGGAATTGTCTTGGACTCAACAAAGGTGACCTTGACTACAGCTAAACCTAAATGACACTTACTTAATTATCCTTTCATTTATTAAAGGGGAGAAAATTATCCAGCACCAATCATCCCCATTTGGAAAATAACCCCCCCCCCTTGATACTCAGTCAACCATCTGAAAGATTTAGCCTATAACTGAAAGCCATTAGATAAAACACACTTGCTTACTGTCAGTTTGTATTTAAACATCACTTAAACAGAATTTTTTCAGCAATTTGCAGCGATAAAATTTCCAGTGAAGTGTAACAATGTAACAGTGAAAGTAACAATGAAAAGAAATTCCAGAGTCAGTTCAAGCTTAAAAATAAAAGACCCTAGATGGTTCTTCACTTGAAAGTAAAGATCTCGGAAAACTTTACAGTACCTGATGATTTTTCCTCTTATTCTGCATAATAAACCTCAAGATGTAATAAGCCTCACATTTCAAAGGTTAATCTTTTCAAAAGTTCTTCACACCTGCACATGTCATTCATAAACATGGTTCCTTAAACAACCATAAAACTACACGTTGAAACGTTTTTTACAGAATCAAGAGCTTCGGCATTATTATATTGAATGTCAACCCCTGCAAAGTCTCCTAGCCTGCTTTTTGAAGTTTTATTGCCTTGCACATACAATAAACTTATTACCTACCACATTCCCTGTATCTAAAGTTCACTCACTCCCCAAAGTGTCCCACTTTGATCCTAGAAAGATGTCTTCCTTTGGAGTTTTCTTCCTGCACAGTGCAACTTCTTTACATTATTAGAAATGTTCTCCTCTGAATAGTTTTTTACTCTGCTTTTGGCAGTTTTTCTTTTTGAATCTTGGTTCCTGGACCCATTTTTCTGGACAACCGCTTTGAGAAAGCATTTTCTAAAACTGATATATGTATAAGACTGAATTGTATGAATTCTAAGCCTTGTATTGCAGATTCCTGTTGGCTGATGGTCCTAACGTACGCTTTGCTCCCAAGCACACAAGCAGCACTATAAACCCGAATGGGCAGAAACTAATTACTCCTCATCTCCTGCCCTCCCCAGTGTCCCTATAATTATCAGAAAGAGTCGATAACCATGACCTGCAACAACGAGACAATCGCGAGGTCCCGATGAAGCTCTGCACCAGGGAATTGCCCTGCTCGGCACTGAGTGCATTTCAGTTTTTCAATTCGCCTGTCCAATAAACAGATGGCTCAGATAGTGGAAGGGGAAAATTGCATTCCTCCTAATTTTGCCATTATTTTAAAGGGGCCTCCAATTACATGGAGATTCTACCCGATATTGAGCCGCGTTCAGACCCACAGAGACTGCTGACTGAGTAACAGCCAAAAGAAACATGGCCATAATGTTTTTTAGACCAAG
The DNA here is from genome assembly GCA_037974365.1 of Hydrocynus forskahlii. NCBI lineage: Eukaryota > Metazoa > Chordata > Actinopteri > Characiformes > Alestidae > Hydrocynus > Hydrocynus forskahlii. Next base: position 30,711,465 of record JBBPCX010000088.1, on the reverse strand, counting down.
AAATTGAAAGATAAATCCAACACAATTTGCTCATTATTTGAGGGGACCCCAATTACATGGCGAATGTACCTGACATTGAGTTTTCTTGAGGGACAGGAGAGTCAGCATGAAGCAAATGGAGCCCAGGAATTATAATTATCCTTCATTTCCACACAGAGCGAAATAACAAAAAAATGCAATGCTTTTAATTTTGTTTTCTGGTGTGAAATTAAACGTACGCCCACGATCCACAGCCATAGACCTCTTGGCTACCCAGGGATTGATCAACTCTCAGCAACAGAGAACACTAAAGATTGATGAGACTTATTAACTGCATCATGCTCCTCTTCCCAGGGCAGCATACCACGGGCTGCATGTATGCCCAGGAGCTTCCATCCTGAAAGAATGAAGCTGATTTCTGAAGACACTTTGATTATTTTAAAGCCACGGGGACACTACTGTCCCCAATATCAGGGACAGTGTGGCAGACAAAGTTGCATTACACTGAAACGTTTCATGCTTTCTTGTGGTATCTGGCAAGCATCCTACTTACCAGCAGGATGCTTGCTCCACTTTCATTACTTCTTTCTTCCTTTGGTTTCTTCTATATTTTTCTGTACAAACAACTACAAAAGTGATTTAACATTGTGGAATTATTTCCATGGCAAATTATAAAGCATCCTGTTTGCCAGCAGGGTACTGTTATGCATTTATTTATTTATATAGTCTCTTTGTTTACTGATTACATTTCAGATGCATTACAACCGAATAAATATATTTTGTGCTTTTCATGGTTAAAGTAATTTACTTGCCAGTATGATGATGCTATGTACTTATTTATTTAGTTAGTTATTTAGTTTGTTAGTTAGTTAAGTAAACAATCATTCCTCAACGCTTTTGTTTATTGCAGACCTATTATGCTACGTGATGTTGCATGGCTGATAGGCCATATGCTGTCACATGTACACAAAGTGCTTGGGTTCTAATGTGCTAATCACTATTTTGGTCATGGAGCTCAGTAAGCACAGTAGGTATGCCATGTGGCGCGCTGTCTGTAACCTCAAACTGTTTAGTAGAAGTTTTGGTGCATGGTTTTCGGCAGCAACAGCTTAGAAATTTCGGAATAAAATGAGTTAAATGAAACAATTGGTTTTGCTGACTGGGTTTCATTTGCTTCTGATGAGCTGGCAGCAGGTCATATGGCAGTTGTTAATAAAAATTGGTGCGCCTGAGCATTCTAGATTTAGTAAGGACATGTGAAGCTCAGAAAGACATTTCAGAAAACATTAATATTTATTTTACTTTGCATGTTTTTGCGGTTTTACAATGATTCCTTCAGTAAAAAGTCCTTGCCTAACGCTATTGCAGCTTTTCATTCCTAACAACTAACGTCCACCTGCTTACGTCTGAGCTCTTATTACCAGTATTGCATCTAGGACTTCCAGGAGGTCTTGAGTGATGTTCTTTACTCAATATAGGTCCCAGCCTTGTAAATCAAAACATAATTGATTTACATTATTTTCATTGTCACTTTCTACTTGTTTTATTGGCTTCGTAAGTTCTAACTATTAGGAGACTTTGGTCAAATCTAGATGCCATGGAAAAAATGTTTTAATATTCTGTTTGGAGTTCTTAACCCAAGGACACTCATTAACCATTTGTTGTTAGTTCTTTCATCTCAAAGCCTACATAAATACAGCAACCTTTTCTGTTGCTCATGACATTGTTGTATAGTAATACCTGACAGAATTTGTTAATATAGTATAGATTTTATGACTACTCTTTGGATTCCGTCTCTCTGAATAAGAGTATTACTTTAATACTTGCAACGGTAAAATACAACAAGCAGGATAAAAATTAGAAATCATTCAGAAATCATTAGGCCTTCTCTGAAGGACCTAGAAGACCCTGCAAGTTTCCCACTGGAAAATTAGCAATTCAATTAGAAATTAGCAATTGAGAGTTGGAGACATCTCCTTTCTTTCTGTTCATCTTAATCACTATGATGGTATCTCAAGGCCCTGGACCAGTGAGTGACCTCATGAGTGCAATTAGAGAAGGAAATCCCCAGTAGAATATTTGTCATAACTTGACAGGACTGCAAATGTGAGTCAGGTTAAAAAGGCATGTTTCGGTTCTCACAGCCTGCCTCATTCATTTCCTTAGAACAATTTTAATCTGGGATACTGAGAAAACTTAAAATTGAAAAAGAGGCTCAAACAAATTCAATTTTGGACCTGGACCCCTGATTATTTTCTTCCAAAAAATCATTTCACTTTGCTTTGAAGGCTACATACATTGGAGCTTCACAGCACATCCATAAGCTCTGAATAAGATCTGTATAAAGTAATGATTTAACATGTAAGAACAGCTCATGAACATTATCACACATAAATGAGACCACACTGGCATTGGCATATGAAATGATGGTATTTGTTCCATTCATAACACTGTTGTGAGACATCATTACCAAGTTATGGAGTATATAAGGAAGAGGCCATGTGAAGAGGATGAAGACCTTATCCAGAATAAAATGTTTGGGATGTCGCAAACATTTTCATGAATGCGCTTCAAATTTGGATTTCAATTGTAGCTTATTTTCTTACAAAATGTTACTTTACATTGTTTTATATTTTTTCTTTATCTATGATCTAATGATGGCTGAAAACCCTTGGGCTGCATTTGAATTTGGACCACGTCCAATTAAAGCTCTACAATGGCTAGTAATGACTGCCAATATGGCGGATGTCGCTACTGTATGTCACTAGCTTTGTATTGTCAGGTTTAGCTGGAACCAGCTTTGCTTTTATCTGGAAAGTGGTGTTTGTGGTGGTATTGGAGTGTTTGGATCTCAGCTACTCTCAACTCACTAGATCTCTACTGTGTAATCTGGCCATCACTCTTTAGGCTGGTGTGTCAAAGGACACACACACACACACACACACACACACACACACACACACACACACACACACCACATTCTGGCCAAGTGCAGCTCTTCCCACTTCTCTAATTGCCTGCTTTGCTGCCTCTCTGTAATGTCACCATAGGGAGCCACTGGTGCACGATCAAAGGCAACTTTCAGCAGCCTCGGCTGCACATTTCTGTGCGTCTGTAGCATCCTACAAAAAGCTTGGGATGACAAATTAGCAACATCAAAATGAAATACTTCCACTCCCCATGCTCATCTGCTCCCTTGGCGCTTTCCAGGAGTCCATTTGAGGTCTGTGTGTATTAATTGACTTGAGTCCTGTGCCATTAGACTGCATTTGGACCACTGTGGCAGACTGAGACACATTGGACAGTTAGCATGAGCTGACTCAATGCCGCACCAAGGCTGATAAACTTCTTGCCTCAAGCCAAACTCAATGGACTGAGGAATTAATGTGAAACACTGAACAGTCTACATGTTTTAAATTAGGAGGACACCAACTTTAGACTGAAATTTAAAACGAGCATGACTTGTTCAGAAGTTGAGTTCAGTTTAGGCTGGTGGTTTGATCAACTGATTGGAGGATTACCCACATCGGAACTTCCTAACTCACGCATAAGCACTGAATAATATATTTATAAAGTAATGCTTGAATATTCATTAACAGCACACAAGTAAATCAGACTTCACTGACAATGATGGGGGGTGCAACTACAATGGAGGACACTTGCTCGATTAATAACGTTGTTATGAGGCATCATTACCAAGTAATGGAGTATTTAAGGCTGTAGATCAGTTCTACATCCAAAAATGGTTCTGTGAGTTATATCACTAGAGGAATACTTTAATATACTGTTAAAAAGGCTCTGTAAAGAACCATTTATGGTAGGTTTGCCATTTTAGAGAAAAACAATTAAGGAAGGCTAAGATCCGTTTATGCATTAAAAGGATTCACGTTTAGGACTGATATATGCTATTCACAAGCAGACCTCTGCTTCATGTGTTCTTCCACATGAAGATTGTTTTATTTTGGTGTGCTCTTATTTTAATTTAAGGCCCATTTTATTTTAAGGCCCAAGTCATTTAGTTCATAATTGCACTTCATCTGGCAAATGCCGCCATAAGCGACTTTTAAATACTCAAGTTGATCTATAAATGTCACTCAGTGCTCAAGACCCTATTCAGGTAGCCTTCTAATAGTGTTACCAATGATGGTAACAGGGGTTTAAATACGCAAATAGCATAGGCAATGTGGCTCAGGGGGCATAATGTATTGCTAAGATCCCCTGATTGCATATTTTCAATGAAGTGCTTTCCACAGCATTGTGTCACACGTTTGAACCATCACCAGAGAAGCCAAAGGGTCCAATCAGACCAGCTTGTTCACTTAGCTGCTCCCTGCATGGTAAAGTGCACACAATAACATCGAGTCACCCCGAGCATGATGGCAACATCAATAAGTAAATAAGCCTCCAGCTGTGTGCAAGGCTGCGAGCAATCAGGCAGTTTCAAAAGCCCCTAATAAAGAACGTGGTGGCCCACGCTTTTGGCCTATTAAAGAAAGCCCCACACCCCCAGAGTCCAGCTCTGAAACAACGCCCCCTCCACATCGTTAGCTTCTACGGCCCGAGATAAACAGCACATTCCAATGTGACCCATTACTTCCCGTCGAAGGTGCAGCGTCAGACCCTAATGAGTTCCCTCTCAGGGGACCCCTCATGCAGGTAGGCTTAAAGGCCGTTGTTATGAGCCCAGCCCTGATCAACAAGAGCCTTATAAAGCATCCAGCGCATTAATACTGTATGCAGCTCATCGCTGCTCAGAAAGTGCAAGCAGGCCAAGAACCCGGGTTATGACACAGCCCTTATTGTAAGGGCCTGATAAAGTGATTAATTATGTAGCTCCTTTTCCCTCTGTTCTCCTCAGCCTGAAATGGAGCAGAAAATGAAGGCTGGATGGAGATGACTATAGGCAGGAAGAGCAAAGAACCGCTTGAGGGTCCATGATGACTCCACTCATATGGTGTTTGAGTTGGGTATATTTAACCAACTGCCATATGGAGGCAGAAAAGGTGGAAAGGAATGCTTGTCAGCCACACAGCATGAGATTAATTGCTGCAAATGAGCTCAGTGGCATGGTCCTTTCTTTCTTCAACAAAGCTGGTTGGGTGAGCCTATCCGTTTTTACTCCTTTCCACATAGTTTACTTTGGCTGCTATGTCTTGTGGTCAGACTGTGTGACCTGAATCTACTCCTGAAAAGCTCCACGCATTCTTGGAAAGCCACCCTTCCAACTTGACCTGCTCTTGGTCTGAGCTAAATGACAGGTGGTCACTTTGACCAGGAGAACCCAAAATATGTCCATGTCCTAGTGCCACCCAGACATCTTGTGACAAATTGATGATCTGATTGAGTTTACACGCCTTTATATATAATTTGTAGAAAGCACTGAAATAACTAAGCTTGTCCTTTTGCGGCCAGGTTTCAAGGTTCCATACAAAACACAATCTCTGGCCACCTTAATGGAAACTCCTACTTTGTGCCTGTTTTCTGGCTAATTTATTAGAAATACCTGGCACTTCCACACACTGATCTCTTTATTAGAAAGACATTCCTCCCGCATCCATTCATTTGCCACTTTATCAGAGACACCTAAGATGTACGTCAACTTAATGGTCACTTTACCAGAAATGCCTACCTCATACTTCCATTTGCTGGCCACTTTGTTAGGAACACCTTGTGCTTCCACTCACTGGAGACTTTATTCGAAAAATCTTCTTTGCGTTTCCAATCACTGGCCACTTTATTAGAAACACCTACCTTGTTCTTCCACCTGGAGGCCACTTACCTTGTATTTGAGTTAGACACTTGATCTTCACAATATCTGCACTATATATGTGTTCAATTATGTACTTTAGCCCATCTGCTTCATAATTTGTCGCCTGCCACCCTATTCGTAAGTGGTCAGTATCTGACCACAACATGGCTGTTGACCAGATATTATTTGGGTGGTGGACCATTCACAGATCAACAGTGATGCTGGAATGGTATTGTATGGCATGAGGGTAATGCAGGGAGTTTTGTACATTCTGTAAGTGTGTTTTCTGTACACACCCCAGGGCCACTGAACAAATTCCAAGGAAACCAAATGTTCAGCGGAACAGTGGTAGCAATCGTTCTTTGCTATTGAGTCAACATCCCATGAACTAGTAAAGCCCTGACTGTTCCTGCCCCAAGGCTCCTCCTTCTCAAGCAAAAGAGCCAATCCACCAGCGCACTTTAAAGTAAGCCTGCACTGATGACTCAAAGAGATGGAAGTGTGGTGGTCAGCAGGACTTTTAACCACAGTTTCAACGTGAAGTTATTCCCAAACTAATCATATGCTTTTAAAAAGGATCGATAGCCACAACTCTTTCTTTGGACCCAAGCAGAAAGTTTTTAAGAGCGTCAGAATTGCAGCTTTCAGCTTTATGGTCTGGCTGCCCATCTCCTCCCAGCACTCTTGCAAAGTCATCCACTGCGGACTTAATGCTTTCATTTCCTCTGTGCTATCATCTTCCTTGCTGGAGTTTCGGATATGAAGCCGCTCCGGCCTCTGAGGGGAGTCTCTGAGGGATAAAGTCAGTGACTATGTCTTTCAATCCGCTTACACAAAAGAAAGATGTCATGGCTGCTGAGCTTCTTCCCTCAGCTGAAAGAATTTTAGCCGTGTTCACAAGCACAGTTCCCTGATCTGGAATTGTAATGGAATTCCGTGGGTGAAATAAGCAGGAGTCCGATATCTGAGAGGTTATCGGGTGAAGGTTCTGACACACTGAAGACAGTTAACCTCTATTTAACATATCATTGGAAATACATTCTGAAACTTTGTTACATGAGTTTGTACTCTGGGGCTGATGGGCTGGAAATTTTGGTCCGAGCCAAAAATCCAGATTGAGGACTTTTGTTCTGACCCAGTCTGAACCACGTCTCCCTTTAAATCCAAGCCCAATCTGAACTTTTTTTTGCGAGTCCATTAAAAGATCAGGAGGTGGAAACGCAAAGAAATGCATTGCGGGACAATTGACTGGGAGCTGAACACTGCTAAAATCCCGTTTGCTCTTCCTATCACCTCATTGTAGCTCCTGTTCTGGAAATTTTTTGCCAATTAACAATATTAGTCATACCAAAAGCATAAATGAACAATACTGATAATAACAATTATTAAATGTAAGAGAACATATACAAAAAATGGTAAACTACCATAAGGAAATATGGTGATTTCACAAAAACATGAATAATACTTCATAACAGTGTTATAAATGAAACCAGTGTTTGTCATTTTAAGCCCCTGATGTCAATACAATGTCAGCTTGCTTCATTTAATGTCACGAATACTGACAAAAGCTGTTTACAAATATTCAAGTAGAAATATAAATATTATGTAGTGCTTATAATAATAATAAATAATAATACGTTTTATTTATAGAGCGATTTTGAAGGTTAAAATACACAAATTGCATGGGGAACATGGCTCAGGTGGCATAATGTTTTTCTAATATTACACATTTCAGAGTGCTTTCCACAGCTTTGTGTTGCACTCTCGAACCATTACCAGAATGATGCTGGCCTGTTGAGCTGTAGAGCTAGAACTGCCTATTCTATCTTTACTCCTTCCCATAGTGAGTTTGCTTTTGCTGTCATGTCCTGTGGTCAAACTGTGTTGCCTGAAAAACTCAATGCATTCTTCAAAAACCACCCACTGATGGTCATCCTTCAAACCTGACATGCTCTTAATATAAACTAAATGATAGGCTGTCACTTGGAACAGGAGTAATACAAAATATGTCCATGCCCTAAATAGTGTTACCCAGTCATCTTGTGACAAATGGGTAATTTGATTGAGTTTAGAAAATATGGTGACTTTACTGAAAGCCTGATTTCAAAAGGCTTTGTAAACTGGCATGACAACTGAAATTAACGTGAATAAACATTCCTAATGTCTTTTTTTAGTGGACTGCTTTTGAGGTTGTTTCACCTTGGAAAGTGTTGACCACTGATGCTTGCTGAAATAAACCTGATAAATGTTTATAAATGTTCATGTAGGTTTGTGTTAGTTGTCACCAAAGGTTTAAAAAACAGGCCGTGTTGTTTTATAACTACCGCCTGGGCTGAGAATGGTTCACCACCCAAATAATACAATGGTCAGGGGCAATTCTGTTGTCCCAAACTGACCAATGATGAATACAGTAGATGAATACTGGAAAATTGTGCATCAGCAAGGGGGCTATTGTGTGTAACTGCATATATTGTACATAGAGGCCCTGTAAGGAAGGAGGAATGTTGAGCTTCTTGGTACAGTCTGTATGTAAGTAATGCATTGCCCCTATAGACAAGCACTCCTATTCACAGTCTTGAGACGTGAAAATCTCACTCATTTCCTCATTGCTTCATATCAATTTCCCGTCAGACCCTCGCTTTCAGGCGACAATAGACTTGATGAGAAGTTACAGTCACTTGAGCCTGGAGGTAGGATTCCAATTCAAAGAGCAGCATTTGCAGCCCTTCATTTTGCTCCAGCTATTGATAAGAAAAAAACAAATCCAGAACAAGCTGAAGGGGATACAATGTTTATTGATTTGAAAAGCTGGTGTGTGTGTGTGTGTGTATTTGTGTGCTTGTGTGTGTGTGTGTGTGTGTGAGAGAGAGAGAGAGAGAGAGAGAGAGAGAGAAAGAAAGAGAGAGAGAGAAAGAGAGAGAGAGAGAGAGAGAGAGAGAGAGAGACTGGAGAGATTTGCTGTCAATATCTTCACATGAAGTGAGGGAGCAGATCTCCTTGGACTAGTGTGTGTGTGTGTGAGCGCATGCACGCCTGTTGGCCTGCAATATTGGACAGATGGATGAACAGACAAGCTCTCTCTCCTTGGCAGAGTAATAGGCAGTCTTCCAAATAAGATTATGCAATGCAAGTCATGTTCCATACTGAGCACAATATACATCTTATATGACCATAAAACAAGCAACAGAGTCCAAAGAAACAAACTTGTAGATCTCTGATATCAGTGTTTCAGCAATTTCAGTTGTGTACAACCTTCTATGGATCCATGAATCTGTGGAGTGAAATATACCTTGCGACCATAGGTGACCTAGGTGAAACCACAGGCAACAACAAAACACACTAACCTCATCACCCATTGGCTGTGGTTCTGTCTGGCATGCTTTTGACCCTGGCAGGTCAGCTGTTTTTAGTGGGGAGGCTAATCCATGGCATTACATGTAATGACTTGCCAGTTTTGCTAGTTTGCTAGGGATCTACTTGAAGGACACACCTTGTGTTTAAAAGACAACCTGGTCTGCCACAGGATTCAATCCACTAGTCCTCATGGTGTTGGATTAGAAAATAATTTTGGTGAGGTATAATGAGGTATAAATTTTTCTCACACAGCGCTATGGAGCTATTCTAAACCACTGGAAGTCACAACTACCTACTCTGGCTGGGTGTAATTTTGTGGAAAAACTCGTTTAGATATGTCGTCACTGGTAGAGGTGTATTGTGACCAGATTTGAAGGAATGGAAATGGAGCGCTTTACTGGAAAAGTCGATGTAAAACAGCAACGTACAAGCTCAAATATAAGTTTCATATAAAATGTGAAATGTCTTTTCAAAGCTTAAGATGTAAATGTGCACCAGTATCAGCTTCGCAATATATACTGTTAAAATTTCCATAGGGCTGGTAGTAAATTATTTTAATAACTTTAATAGTCAATAAAATAAAAATATTAAGGACACTGTCTAGAGACACTGCCAGTGGTACAGCATGTGTACAATACCCCCCCCCAATAGCCTACTGTAAACATATTCACTATGGAGAGTGGGAACAGGATATTGAAAATTAGAGCTTCAGCTGATGAATGGCTGCCCTGGTTAAGCACTACCCCCCACCAGCACACACTTATATTTACACACACATACACACAGTGGGTGAATGTCATTACCTGACAGCTGCTATGCTTTGTGCCGTTGCCATGGTAACTTGGTAAATGGCCCAATTCCATGACCTATGACATCTATTTTTTTTTTGCATGCAGTCACCCAGAACAAGAATCACACATACACACACACACACACACACACACACACACACACACACTTTTATTGTCATTTGCCAGTTCTCTAACCGATCTCTAACGTGATTGATGATGCACTGTATTCTATAATATTTCATATTTTCCAGCATCAATATTTCTCTTACAGCCCATCAAATTAGCATTAAAAATGGCAGGTCTTTGGCCATAAATCTCTTTCTGAACGTTGCATGCTTTCGTGTACTTCCCAAAGCGCAAGCGCTATTCAAATGTATTGATTTGCATGTGTTAGCATGCACTTAACGAGCTATTGATAATAGCTTATGAATGATTGAACAGAGAATGTGCAGGAGGGGTTCCCATCTCATTACTTTCAAGCTGTGAGCACAAGTGTGTCTACTCACCATTCAAATGTTGCGAATGTTCATCGTATTGACATGTTTTCTTATTACACAATTATAACTCACATAATATGGATTTAAAAAGTATTCAAGTAAGAAACAAAAACATACCTCTTGATGTTACATTCAATTTTTCAAGCATTTTTGGATGAAATTTAATGAGCCGTCTGGAGTATGAAGGTTCACTGTAAGGTTCCTCAGTGATTTGTCTATGGCATCCCACTAATAAAGAACTTTCCATTTGTGTAAACGAGATGTGCAAGGAGTTTCAAGAAACGTCCACTGATCGGTTTGTGTCCTTTGATTTTCCCTGCATTGTGTCCATGAAGTGATGAGGGCATGTTTCCCCCATGACCCTTACAGATCCGACCTGGCGGTCAGGTGAAAAGGGCAACCTCAGATTTGCCACACACATCCTATTTGCATTACATTAACCTTTTGAAGGTAGGCAGCAATTCTTTGTCTTCAAAAGCAGCACCCTTTGTGGTGTACTTTGTGCTGCAGTTTAGTCTTGGAGCTTTTTTCTTTTCTTTCTCATTTTGTTTATTCATCTATCTTGGCTCAGGAGGCACAAGCGCAGCAGTATGTCTATAAGGAAGCTGATGGTGCATTTTGCATTGCTCTTTTCCTCTTCTCTTGGGGAATGGGGGCCAAACCAATGGGCCTTGGACATTTATTTCTTATACTGTACACTTTTGGTGCCAACTTGCTGTAAGAGAAGGGAAGGTTGCAATTGTATCAGTAAGATCTCACGGTTGGAATTTGTACAGACTGACAAAACTGACAAAATTGTAGGACAAATAGTCATGAGTGGTCCCAGAGCTGTGGTCATTTCATACCAGTGAAATCCAATATCTCTTAATTTTCTCCAAATTTGCATGACGTTTCTCAATTCTGCATTTGTCCACAATTTCCTCACCATTTCAACAATTGCTCTTATGGATAGAACCATGCCAAAAACAGATCTATGTTGGGCAAAGTAAAAAAGTAATTTCTTGCAGGATGTGAAACAGCTTTCATTCATTTTTAGCCAACCTCTCTGATAAGCGTCCTATTTCATGGCTGCATTATGCTGAACACATGCGGTTAGCTGCCATTAGCCCGAGTTGGCTCTTCATTATTAATGCTAAAATATTACAGTCGGTCAGGAAATGGCTTGGGTAAGGTGAAATGTAGGGGGAGGGGAAACCGAAGGGCCGGGCTTTAAGAAACCAAATGACTGGAGGTGCTTACGTCTGCTGGATGAGAGGACCTGTACGTTAATGCTGTAGAGAAGGCAAATCAGGATTAAGGCCTGCGATCATAATCTTGAAGATACATATTCATCTTCATAATCCTCTTAACCAATGTTACGTTTCTTTTTAAAACTGCTGCCAAAAAAGTGATGCCTGGTACCATAGAATAACCTCCTTTGTCTCTTGAAAAACCTTTAAAGCACAATTGTGTAAATGTTTTAATCTCTTTATATTACAAATGACCTTATAAAAACCCTTAAACCTATGAAAGGTTCTCCACACTCAAATATTTCGCTCACAGAATGGGTCTTTCATGGCTCTGCTTTAATAACCCTTTGTGGCACCTTTTTCAGGTTGAATGTGGGAAACTAGTACAGAGGCAGTGTGGCTGTTGTCACAGAGACTGGTACGCTAAAATAGGCCAGTATGACTGTTTTTAGCCTATACTGTGTTGAACAGCCTGTTTTTTACAGGCCAATATTGCAGCGGTAATTGGCTTGTATGTGGAGATGTCCTCTGTAACCCGAACACCTGTGCTGCTCCTCGAGCAGGCTGTAGTGAGGCTAAGCTTTGGGTTACCATAAAGTAGAGGACGCAGATGTAGAGGTGGCTGTGTTCCCTCATGGCATCAAGTGTGCACATCTAATCTAGGGTTTGCTTTATTTTTCCTCTCTTCATGAGAGTCAGTAAGAAGAATAAGAGGCACATGCACAAACGGACAAGGAGAGGGATGGTGAGGAAGGAAGAAAAGATGAAGATGTAGAAAGATGTCCTCAAGAACCTTTCAACCAATCATTCCATTTTTGCAAAAGAGATGTGCACGGACTATAACAAACCATCCACTGTGAGGTTCTTCAGTAGTTCGTCTTTGGCATCACACCAGTGAACAACCTTCCACATAGATAGTTCCATTTGTGTAAACAAATGTGCAAGGAGCATGAAGAACCATCCGGTAGAAGGTTTTTCAGCAGTTCCTCACTGGCATCACACCTGTGAAGAACCTTTCATATACAGCTCTTGAAAAAAATAAGAGACCACTGCAATTTATTTTTAAACCAGCATCTCAGTGAGTATAACAACCATTCCAAGCCAGTGTCTGATAAATTCCTACGCAAGCATGTACATTTATGGCATTTAGACCCTTTTATCCAAAGCTACTTCCATTCCCTAACTACAGGGGGCAGTCTTCCTAGAGCTACTTGGGGTTGGGTCTTGTTCAGGAACCCAGTGGTGGGATGCGGAAGATAGGAATCGAGCCCATAACCGCTTGGTCCAGAGGCAAGTATCCTACCCACCAAGACAGCATACACCCCCCCCCCCCCCAACAAGCACACCTCATACTGCTTTATGAGGTACTGATTAGGTGAGCACTTGACTCAAATCTTATTTAATGAGGAAAAGTATACAAAACACTTGTGTAATCAACACTCTCCTCTCGCAATGTGACGAGTTGAATGCTAAAACACTACTAGAAGTACATCAAAGGTAATAACAGTATTGCCATTTTGTGTGAGTGAACAAGAAATCTGTTTTCTTTGTATTATTCAAGTTCTGTAAACACTGCATCATTTCTCTTATTTTGATGTTTTGTCTTTTCCTTTAAAATGATGCTTTAA
>JBBPCX010000088.1:30677393-30690908 GCA_037974365.1 Hydrocynus forskahlii | reverse complement strand
CCCCCCCCAAGCATTACACACACACACATTAAACTTTGCATCAAACGGTCTAGCGCTGATTGATCCAGAGCCATCAGAGTGCTACTTTTATTGCTAATTACTCAGCCTTGCCCCCCTCAGGCACTAGCACGAGATTAGAGCGCTGGAACACGGTAGGAGTACGGGTCCTCCAAGAGGTTTATTTGCCTTCAGCTAATAGAGGTGTGCCTGTGTGTGCAGACGTGCGATTTCTTCATTGCTGTTATGTCATAGCGGCTACATCTGCTGTTATCTGCTGTTGCCCACGTAGACTTAGCCATCTGAAGTGGCCCGAGCCAGGCATCATAGAGGGAGCATGAATATTAAGTTGAGGCCACGGGAGCCTGATAAATACAACCGTAAGAAATCTACTGCCTTCCAAAACCTGTGTCTGAAGGGTGGATGGGGGGTGGTGATGGTAGCAAAGGCCCCTCCAACAAGGAGATGAGAAATTTCCTGAGTGGAAACGCTCACCTCTTTATCCGAGGTTATTGTTTCAGTGTGCACTGCCCTCCAGCTCCATTAGTGCTTATGTCAACAGGCCTGTTCAGGATCCATTTCACGAGTGCCAGCTTTGCTTTTTACGGCTGCTTAGAAGTGTCAGCAGACATTAGCCCATATTCAGCGAAACCCCCTGCGTCTGTATAATGGTAGAGGCTGTGTGAATTCTTCTGTTCAGATGAGGATGGAGGACCATTACACACTGAGGGGAGGAAACCAGCCAAGGTCAGTTTAGACCAGTCTGCAGTCCAAAGCCCTTTGACCTCTAGTACCCAAGTGTTTTAGACAGGCATTTTTTTGCTGTGTTCATTGGAGCAGGGAGTTCAAGTAATACATCTTTTATGCATAAAACAGTGTTCACCATACCATTAAATAGAACAGGCAGCTAAGTCAAACCCACATGCTGCCCAGCTTGGGTGTGATCAGGAAATTAAGATGTAACTGGCAGGCTAACATTTGCATCCCAGCATTTCATGTTTATGTATTATTTTCAAATGTAAAGAACCAGTGTGTGATATGCACTGAAAACCAGTGGGAGCGCCCTTTCCTGGAGGTTTGCTTAAGCAGTTACTACAGCATTCCTAAGAATCAAAAGCAGATCACTATTGAACTTTTAAAGTCAATAACAATGCAGAGAATGTATAACTTGGTATATTTGCATGGGTAGTGTATTTACTATATTTTTAAAAACACTTCTGCATGATAATACTACATATTACATACACACCACAGCATGGTTAACTCTGATAGATAGGAATGTGCATTTTTTTCTGAACTTGATGTCCAAGCATCTCTAAGGGTTAGCATGGATATCTTGTTAGCCAGATAAGAATAGCGTAATATTTACAGACCCTTACCCTGAGATCATTAGCTAAAGCTGATTTTAGTGTGTGATTGCTGCTTATTAAACATGTGGAAATAAATATTAATAAAAGTGGCTTGCGCAAACGTTGTGGTGCATTTTATGTTTTGCACATTGTTGCTTTTTTAATATGTCAAAAATCAATACTATTTTTGTTCTTTGTAAAGGATGTGTTAGCTTATTATCACCTGGTCAAGGAACCAAAGTTGAATTGATCATGTTCAAATTTTATAAAGCATATGTGCAAAGCAAGAGTGCATTTAGGAAGCTTTATTTTTAAGCATAAATGTGCCCTTTCGAGCTCTCTGCAGGTGATGCGCGAGTTATTTTTAGGCAGTGCTGAACCTGTAAAAGTCGGCATGATTAGTGAGGGCCGGTGCTGGAGACATCTCACCCACCCCTTCCCCTTCCGTCCCCCCATCCTATTGATTGTCCGCTGCCCCTTTAGGGGGATTGTCTCTCAGACAGCTGGTCAGTAACCCCGTCCTGAATCAAAGCTCTGGCAGGTGGTCATTTGTGTGTCTGTCCCCCACCTCTCAGCCTGAGCCTAACATTCCAGATCAATGAGGTATCAGAGGGCAGGACAGATGAGCATCCTCACCCATCAGTCTCCAGCTGTACACCGCAATCTCCAGTCAGTGTGTGTGCTGCTGATCCAACAGCTATTGAGCAACTGAGTGAAGAACTTACTCAAGGTTCCTGCTGTTGGGCACAGATGTGTACAAATGGACAAGCCCAAATGAATTCCATTTAATGAATCAATTCTTGGATCAATTCTTCTATTGACAAATTAATATCCTGTTAACCAGATAAAAATCATCTACTAGTTACATATCATACAAAAACAGGGTAAACCAGCACACCAGTGTCATCAGGATTCAAAATCAATACCAAAAACCACATTTACTGTTATACAAACAAACAGTTGCATAATTTTACATTTGAGTAACAGATGAGTCAATTAGCCAAAGCTGACACTAGTACTCAACAGTGCAGCAGCAGATATCTCATGGACTTCTACACAACTAACTACTACACCAGCTAGATTTGTACGCCTAGTCACGGTCACACTATCTGCCTTTCTCGTCACGTCTTTAGCTGTGTTTGGCAGTATGCTCATGTATAGGCACTGGTGTTTCCTATTAGCAAAGTATAATATGATATACGTACAAAACCAAGCACTTGAATGATTGTGCACGTGGATAACCAAAAGAAGCCAAAAAGTGCTATAATCAAAGGCAGATAGGAAAACAGCGCATTATGAAACCGGCAATTAAAATGTTTAAATGTTAGCAAAGGTACATTTTATGTGGCAAAAGTAAGATTTTTTTGCGTTGTATAATAAGAAATGCTTTTTGAGGGGGAAAAACATTGAATGTAAATTAATCAAAATATCCCTGAATGTATTTTATTTTCCAAATAAAAAATATTTCGGACCATTTTCTACACTACATGACAGTATCGGATAAATAGTTTGCATATATTTCTGCAACCTGGAAGCTTTCCTGCCTCATACAGACAGAGCCAATGTTCCTTCCCATTTGGACCCCAAGACAAATGCTGAATGTTGTAGAACGACTATCCGCCTTGACAAATAACCCAGCTTCTGGCATTTTCACAGGCCTTGTTGATTGCTTGGAGCTAGTGGCCTTTGGCTAAATCACCAGGCAAACTGAATTTTAGCGTGACCATTTTGTCTTCGCCAACGGCTGTTTGCATTTGCTTGTTCTGGCTCAGTGCAAACGACTTGCATTTTTAATGGCTTCATGTTTGCACCTTATATTTGTCTGTTAGTGGGAGGTGCCATTTTGACATGATACAGTTTCATTGTTCCACAATATAATTCCACCATTTTTTTTTTTTTGACATGCAAACAAAATTCAGATATTGCATGTACTTCTCCACTATAAAATTATTTCAGGAAAAAATTGAAAATGACCATAACAAATGTCTCTGGCACCAGGGAGTGTAACTACTTTAAATAATAGCTTATTTTGAGGGAGCTTTTGAAGACAGACAATTTTTACTCAAGGCATTTCACCTTAATGAATGACTTGCTTGCATCTTAAGTATTACATTGGACAGACATTTGGAAAATTTCGTGGGCTCCTCTGTAGGTGAATTGCAGGACCCATCAACTGGAACCAAACCCATGACATAAAGATAAGCTCCTCAACCACTGAGCCTCTACCATGCACGAAAGCCAGCTCAGCGCTGGTGTCACAGCCATTTGTGGGTGATGCAGAGACAAGACAAGGAATGACATGTTGTCACAGGTGCACAGATGCAGTGGAGATAATTGCACAGTGGGACAGACTAGTGGAGACAGGCATGTCATGCTGCCACCATGCTCTCCATAATGACTGCTCCAAAACCAGGTTTGTCACTCCACAAACGACAGCTAAACGGCAAGCCATGGACATGAATGCTTGCATTGAGCCAGGGCTTAAGGCCAAAGTATCAGAAAGCCAGGCTGAACCGATCCAGTGATGTTTGGTTTCCATTACCCACATTCGCAACAGTATTTGCTGCAGGGCATGTCTCCTCTTCCGTGGTGGCAACAGAGGGTCTTTGCCAGCATGGGCTGGGCTTCAGGGTTATTATATATTGTTATGGCTGGATCAGACTATGGCTGATGTTGAGTTTTGGGTATGTAAAGAAATGATGGTTGGCTCTGGCACCAAAAAAATCTGTGTGTCAATCCAAGATGGCAGCCTATAGTGGTGAATTTGTGTCCATTTTTACAGCTTGCAGTAAGTAATACTGTGCCCTACACCACATCTATAAGCCTGCGCCACATTGATGTGGAGCTGGATGTTCACTGAAGGTTAAAAGAAGTTTTGGGGGTATTTACAAAAAAGATTTGGGTGAATATTGACTTTTAATGTCTGTCAGCACTGTTGCCCAACTGTTAGGCACATTAGTGTGTGTGATGCTTTCCCACCCAAAACAGTGGCTGCTTGCAAAAGAGGACAAACAAAGATGAAACAAACAACATAAAAGTCCTTATCTGCATTCTGAAGTGGATTTTACAGCCCGTCCGCAGCGAGCGCTAAAAGAGAAGCTGTCCTTTCATTGCAGCAGCGCATACTTTATATGCAAACTGGCTCGTCGGCTCTGAGCCAGACAGTCTAAGCCGAAGCAGACAGACAAACAGAATTTACTGCCATTTTCCGTAACAATATCCTCTGAATGTCAGTACCTCAGGGCCTGGAGCAGGATGGTGGTGGCAGTGGTGGTTTGGGGGGGGGGGGGTTAAGAGATAAGAAAGAATAGAGTGGTCAGTTGGACCTGCCACTCTTGTCCACCTCGCCCTACTCTCACCCCGCTGTGAGGGCTTTGCCCTGAAACGCTGTCTGCCCCTTTCTCCGTCATACACACACACTCACTCGCCCACCCGCCCACTCACTCCCTCCCTCAACCTCAAGATGACATGCTCTCTCAGTGAACCGCATCTGCCCCTGTAACTGTCACGCCGACGGCAGTTCGGCAGCTGGCTACCTGACACGACTTACCAATGGACGCCCCTAAGGGGGAGTAGAAAATCAATCCCATGTTCATGGGCGCATCCACAGAATCACCGCAGTGGGTATAGCTGCTGGGCTCAAAAGGGGCTTTTTAAATGTCATGGTTTGAGATAGTAGTTGCTCACACACACACACACACACACACACACAAACTGATATTACCATTTCTAAAGGATTATTCTACCAAGCATCATTTGTCATAGTCAGTTTCTCCCCAGAAAGTATGTTGACAACAAGTGCTTGTTGGAATAAGCTTATGAAGGTTAATGTCAGTCAATGCCAAGACTTATGCAGATGCTGTTTAGCTTTATGAACTCTACCAATCTTTTGGTAGAAAAATCCATGGGTGCCAGAACCATTACAGCAGGGGGGGGGGACGACATATCCCCACCAACTTTTCAAAATCATTCGATTTGCCACCCTCACGTGCGCGCCCCTCCCACGGACAACGGCCGAGATGTAGAGCTGTACGCGCACCCCCCACCTTAAAAATGCTTCCGGCGCCTCTACCAAAATCAGTCATGGTTGAAAAGGAGAAGTGTGAGTTTTGTACAAGTTCACATTATTTTGGTTCTACAGAAGTTTTTAGGTTCTACCTAGAACCTTTTTGTATGTACACCAAAGGGTTTTCATCTAGAAAAAATGGTCTTCCAAAGAACTGTTAAGTGAAACGTTCTTTTGGTAACCAAAAGTGGTGTAAAAAGAACACTTTTTTGGCACATTGATTGTGAAGACTTCTGCTGAATGACCATGTTCAAATGAAATTCTGCTCCCCCTGTTATAAAGAATGACAGACAAGTTCACCATTAACTGTCCCCTCAAGAAACTGAGCATCTCTCTGAAGACACGGATATACTTTCATATACTCAGGCTATCGTGGTTAACGGCGCCATGCCACAAGCAGAAATTTCCAAGTGACACCTCAATGAAAGCACGAAAGCCAATGTTGGCTGTGTTTACGTGCCCCTTTGAGTTCAGTGCCCATATTAAAATGCTTTTATCTCCTGCAAAATTGCAGATGTCGCTCTCAGATTTGACAGGCATTGCTTAGCAACAGCAGCGGAGTTCAGCAATAAAAGCAGGAGAGTGGAGTGACTGTGATGAGGAGGGGACAAATTAAGCCCATCAGGACAACAAATTTTATTCAGCAAATTCGGCCCTCAAAATGTCCACTCTTCGCACGCTTTATTAGAAGGAGAAAGGAAAACAAATCGTTGTTTTTACAAACCTCTCAGCATCGGTAGCACCCTCGAATAGTTCTCAACAAGCCCCTGTAAGCAACACTTGTAGCAAAAGCTTAGTGAACACTTCAGGGCAAATTTAACATTCTAAATAGATTCCATGAGCCTTAATTTAATTTTGGACCGAAAAATCCAGACTTGATCAGCTGGGATGTCTGCGGGATGTCACTACATTTATAGAGAGGCTTAGAGACGTTGTAATCCACTTTTTTCACCCCTGATCCCTATCCCTGTTGTTTAGTATTAGGTATTTGTTCATGCAGAATACAGTCGTTTTTGTTTTCATACATTATGCAGCCAGACATACAGATAATTGGGTTGTTAATAGACTAATGTATTGACTATTATATCTTATTTTAAGAAATGAGGGCTTTACTTGAGGTTGTTAATGGGCTAATATCTCTGTGTCTTACTCTCTTCTTCTCCACTCTTTCTCCCTCTTTCTCTGTCCCCTTCGGACTGCCTGTTTTTTTTTCTCACCTCTCTTACCAGCTCCCCCTCGCTCCTTCATCTTTCTCTCTGTCCTCAGCAGGTAATTCAGGTCAGTTCTGTTTCTTCAGCTCCACAGAGCTCCACTCGGCCCTGTGTAATCAATCACGGTCTAACCATCTATCTCTGAAGACCTGCTGAAGCAAATAACATGTTGGAGAAGGGAGTAAGAGAGAGAGAGGGAGAGAGAGAGAGAGAGAGAGAGAGAGAGAGAGAGAGCAAAAAAAGAAGCACTCTCCGTCAGAGTGTCAGGAAGGTAGACGCACAGGATCATCAGTCATTGCCATTTTGAAGAACTCCTGGGACTATGTTCAGATTGCGTAATGAAAGATTTTTCATTGTGTTTTGTTTCATTATGCTACCTTGGAGAACCCTGATAGACTTTTTTGGGGTTCAGTAGTGTTAACTAAGTGCTAATTGCTTTATAGAGAATTATATCATTGTGCGCAAGGGAACAAATAGGGCTTTCTCAGTTTGGCATTGACTACACCAACGTGGTCGGGGGGGGGGGAGCTATGAAAGAGAATGTGATGTATGAATGGTCCATTTTATTGGAAACCACTTTGTATTTCCACTCACTACTTAATGGCTTGACAAGGTGTACAGTGACACATCTGTCAAACTGTGTTTGCCAACACATTAACTCACCTTTCCACCAGTTGATATGGTGCAACATGTTATCTTAACTCTGACACTGTCAGGACACCTCCTGGCAAGACAGGTACCAGCATGGGTGCCATAGAAAACCCTCTTTTGGTTCCCTTTCAATAACCTTTAAATAAGTGACTCTTAAAAGAGACATTTTTGTAAATGAGAACTGTGAGGGACCTAAATTTGATCTTCTATGGTTCTAAGAACCCTCTGTGATCAGCCCTAAAACAATATACAGACTCATGGCATGTTTTTTTAGTTTTGTGAGGTGGGTGGGAAGGTTCTTCCTCTCCCCATCACTCAGGTTGATGCTAGCCAGCACAGGCCTTCACTCCTCTAGTGTTAGTAGCATCATGATCAGGGAGTCCTGTCTAATTCTGATGTAATTCGAAGAATTTTACACTAATGTCACAAACTTCAAGTCACTTGAAGTGGCGCTGTATGACTATCACAATTCACTGCTTTACCCATAAAAATAACAAAAAGCATCTCTTTCTCCAGACTTGCCTGGAGCTTGAGCGCTACCTCCAGACGGAACCCAAGCGGCTGTCAGACCTTTTTGAAGAAGAGCTGGACTGTCTGCTCTCGCCAGGCTTCACAAAAACGGACAGTGAGGATGATGCGCTGGATCCACTACTGTCCAACCTCAGCAACCCACCAAGCCCCCCTCCACCACTCCTCAGCCCACCTCGAGAGCCCCTGACTTTAACGTCCGCCCCACTGCCCAGTCCAGACCTTAATGCCGCCCAGCTGAATGCAGTCACATCCCTGACTCCGCCCTCCTCCCCGGAACTGGGTCGGCACTTAGTCAAGGCCGCTCACACTCTCTGCGCCACACCTGACGGGACCCTTACTCTCAAACTGGTGGCCCGGAAGGTAGCGACTACCCGGCCCACTTCGCCAGAGCATGGGGGCAGCCACAGCGACGGGGAGCAAGGGGGCCAAGCAGGGGGTGGAGACTCTGCTGAGAACAAGAAGCGGGTTCACCGCTGCCTGTTCAATGGCTGCCGGAAAGTTTACACCAAGAGCTCTCACCTCAAGGCTCACCAAAGAACACACACAGGTAGGAACAGCGTTTAGACATGCAAATGCAGCAAGATCTGCTTATTTTCAAAGTAAAAAATAAAGCTTTTGAATGGCAAATGTAAGACATTTTTTATTGTGAAAAAAAGGATTTTACAGCGTCAAAATATTGCTTAATTGAGAAGGCCCTATACACTGTTATTATAAAACCATTCTCAGACCATTGTCCAGTATATAAAACAGCAAAAATCTGACTATGAGTGATATTCTAACAAATCTTTCTGTCAAGCCTTTCGGAATGTTGTTAGGAAATGAAGACAGATATTTATTTATTTATTTATTTATTTAGATCATTGTATAATCATATAATAATTTTATTTAATAAATCTAAAAAGAAGTTTGTCCCGCTTCAAAGACAATGTCCTCCATTTACCTCCCTGCCCAGTTGGCAAATTTTGTCCATTACAGCCCACGCCTCCCACCCCTAATTTAGCAACTTGCCCAGAGCACCACAGCCCACAATCCGTTTGCACAAAAGTGTAATATCTCATAAATCACCACCAAAGTATAACATAGTTTGGTTACACTCCACTCAAAGCAAGTTTTCATTCAAAACTTCCATCCAGCGTCAGTTTCACTTGGGTTGCTCTTGCATATTTTAATGTTATTTACAACTGATGCTTATTGAAACAAATCGTTATGTTTATAAAGGTTTATGAATACTGGATTTGTCATACTCACTCTGTAAGTAAAAACAGGTTAACTCAGCCTTAGCCTACAGTGTGGTACGCAATTGGATCTCTTTATCCATCACAGCCTACACTGCAAGATCTTTTCCCTTGGTGAAGTGAAATTTTGCCATGTCTGTTGGCTGCCTGCTGCGAACCCTTTCTCAAGGTTGCAACAGCACTCCGTCACAACCTTGCAGAACAGCCCATAACTCTCTGCACATTCGATCTCCATCCCACAGTGCTCAGTCTGCCGTCAGACCACTGTCTACAGAGTGAGTAAGTGCTACGTGATGGATGGGTGGGGGGAATGAGACGTGAGGGAGTGTGTGTGCATGAATACAAGTTTTTGTGAGTCCTCCAATGCCATTTAGCAGACCGTGGCTTGTCCGTGATGCACACATGGTCAGTCATGTGTTTTGAGGTCCTGCCACTGACAGTTTGTGAAGACTATTCACACTTGTAGATCCTCACATGCTGTTCACTTTAAAAGAAACACCATTATTACGGGAGTAAATTAGGGGGGCAAACACTTTTTCACATCATTGTACCTGTATGTCCGCTATATAGGTATAGATGTTTTTAGCTTCTCCAATGTAGCACTGCAGCAATTAAGCTAACAGAAGCTAACAAACACTAGAAGTGACTAGTGTCCAAATGTTTTTCTATAAATACATACCCAAAACGTCTCTCTATCTCCTTAAACTACATCCAGCTCTTCCTCCAGCCTTGCATTTGGGGTTTAAGACAGAGTATAACTTGAGTATAACTAAAACAGAGTTTACACTGAACAAAACTCCACCACTACAAGCAGGTATTTCCACATCAGGGTTAGCATTTACAAAGCAGGCATAAGGAGGACTAATCCTGGATCAGTTTACACCATGTTCATGATGCTTTTGCCATATATAACTGATTCTATATATAACTGATGCCATATATAACTGAGTCTAGATCAGCATTGCTATTCCTAAGATGGTTTGAGCTTAGCATTACTTTGTTGTCTAAGCTCAACATTCAGCTGCACTAAAGTTTTGTTTAGTTTTACAGCTCACAGTAAGTCACACTGAGTTCTAAACCACATTCATAAGTTCACTCCACTTTAATGAAGGGTTGTATGTGTTTTGAGAGGGCTGAAAGATGTTTTCAAGTTTTTAACAATAACAAAGACTTGGTTTAGCTCTTAGCATCAGCCCTGTGTGGCTGAACAAAGCTGAAACAGATCTCGAAGAAAAGCCATTTCCAAAAAAACATTTTAATATTCCCTGACCAAAGGGGCACTTCTCCACACAAATCCGTGTGTTTGATAGGTTTAGAGTGGTCCACCAGCCAAGAGCAGCTCTCTAGTCACAAACTCACCATTAATGGAAGGCTAGGGGATGACCAGAATTAACAAATGGGCAACAGTCTCTAATTGGACATCAGGGAAGGTCATCTATAATAGTGGAGTTTGTAATTTTATTATATTTTATTTATATATTTTTATCATGGCTACTACTGGTCTGTTTAGAGATGTGTCATTAAAGCACAAGACACTTGAGGAAAAGTGCAAAGTTGAATTTCTGAGCCACAAAGTGACCCAGTATTGTCTTTTAAACTCTAAAAGACGCATTCTGTTTGATGTCATTTACACAAAATATAAAATATGACAGGAAGGCAAATTGTTTTGCATGTCAGCACTCCACTGACTTAAAACACCTTTCTGCACCCCTTGTGGGCAAGTGAGTATGTATTGCATTGATATTCTTATCAGCGTCAAATATTTTGTCCAGCTTTGAAGACTTCACTTTGGGATTCGGTTGCAGCCGGTGAGTATATGTTCCAAAGTAGTTATTTTTTCATTTATGGTTCAGCATTTGCATTTAATAATAAAGAATGGCATATGTACCATTTTTAGGGAAGAGGCAGAACGGTGAAGAGGAGGTTAGATTTTTCTTCTGGCTCTCAGGCCTACTCTAGTGAATCTTGATTTGCAGAGCTGTGGTAGTGATGAGCAGAATGGTTTTTTTTGTTGTTTTTTTCATCCCTATACCACTCTGCCTGCCTCCAGATAATGTAATTAACTATGTTTTAGGCACCTATAAGACTGGTCAAAATGTGTGTGAGTCTGAACGAGTGTGAACTACGCGGGTTGGGGGTGTGTGTGTGTGTGTTGGGGGGGGGTTTGTAGGATAGAGGTGGTTCATTGCCAAGCATCCAGTGCTTATCTACTAGGCTGTAATTGGGGAAACAGTTGCATGTGCATGGCTTCGGTGTCAACTTACAGCCTCCTCCATACACCGCTGTCCTTGCAAACACACACACACACACTCACACACACACACACACACAATATGTGCTGCTGTGGTTGCCAGGCAACTGCATCTTCCCTTGGCAGTGCTAGCCATAATAGGCTGGTTCCCGATTTGACCGGCTGCACTGCTGCCTCCTGTCTTACACTCAGGCCTGGTTGCTAGGTGACCGATTCCAGCATCCATGCCTGCTTGACTTATAATTGCTTGGTGCTGTGGCCATGGTGGGCGCAGGTCTAAACCTGCCGTGTCTGTTTGTGTATGTGTGTGTTTCGGAGGCAGTGTTAAAAAGCCCAGGCTTTTCATGCATTCCCTCAGGAAAGCACAGCAATCAAATGCCATTTCAGGAACAGATATGATCGTTTGAGTTAAATCACATTTGCTGGTGTATATCACTCTTTATTAAAGTGATTTGTAATTGCATGTTGCTGAAGCTGAAGGTTTATATGTCAAGCTCATAAAGATGCCACATACAAACGGCTGCTCATGCAGGATAAGCATTGGCAATAGAATAGGACACTCTGGGACCACCACACGTGAGACTAAGGTCACCATTCCCAATGCCCAGCATCAGCTGGATAGGGTATAAAACCTCCCGTTAGTAAAGATCCAACACCTTTGGGATGACTTGGAGTAGCATTTGTGGTCCAAAACTAATCATTCAGTGCCTGACCTTACTAACTGGGTTAACGCCATCACTGGCTTAACACAATCAAATCCTCACAGCAATGTTCCTACACAAAAGAGGCTGGTACTGTAGCAAAGAAGGAACAAACCCTAAGGGTAAACCTTTTATTTCAGAAGAAATGTTGGATAAGCAGGTGTCCAAAAACATTTATATAGGTCCTGAGCCAGATTTAAAACCTTAACCCTAACCAGGTTAACCAAATAACAGAGAAGACTGGTGGTCTAGTAAGCCAGTGTGTAGTAGCGTTTTTTTCGGGGTTCCTGTTTGTGCCTTCCACTATATGACATATACTACCATTTGCAGCGAGCAAATACATGAATAAAAAATTTTCTTTGTGCTTCAGTGATCATTTCTTTTTGGTACTTTAATAAAACAAATCAATAATACGCTTTACATTTTGTTCTGAATGTGTGGAACTATCACAGCACAGCACAACAAAGGCAGCTTGAACCTTTTATGTAGTGACAGTAATACAAAACATGCTCTAGTTCCACATGCAGATACGTTTGACCATGATTAATATGGACACACACACACACACACACGCTAATATACATTATTGGAAGTTTGTGTTATCAATGTGAGGTTATCACATTTGCATATTTTTTTTACATATAATGAAGCCTGGATTTTTCTACAATTAAAATATTTATCTAAATTTAACAGAAGATGAATAAAACATCATAACGTTATTGCTTTATCAAGAAAACCCTATGCACTTTCATTTTGTTTTGTTTTTCACTTTTTTTTTACTTTTCACCCTATGCACTTTCAATGTATTGCTCTTTGCAGTATAAATCCTGCTATGAGCAAAATATTGGAAACTCCTCTTATAAAATTTGGTTAAAAATGAAGATTTGATGAATATAGGTATCTCACTGAGTTGGATCTCAGAAAATGCACCATTTGGATGAATGCTGTCAACTCTTCAGAGTATAATAGACATATTTAAACACCACATCAAGTCTGCACCACCTTAATGAAGAACTGGATGTGGTTTGAGTTGGTTGAGCTTTGATGATGCACTTTTCCACAAATGATTTTGGCTATTTTGGTGACTATTTGATTCTAGGGTTTGTTCGCAATGGTAGTATTTCCACCAAACATCCACCCCATAAATGGAAAAGTATTACATTTCGCTATTTCTTTAATCAGGACAATGATATTCTTGCCAATGACAGGGTATACACACACACACACACACACACACAAACCCTGAGGAAGAAACAACCTTTGAGCTCATTTTAAAGGCTCTTCTGAAGGCTCTTCTGAAATATCTGGCCTTGTTGGGAAGATTTGTGGATGTGGCTCATGGTAGAGACAGAGGCAGCTGGCTGACAGTAAATATGAAGTTCCTCCCCATTAAGCATCATTACTGCACTAATGATTGCCTCTGCTGCACACCCAAATAAGCTCCACATTTATACATTATACTAAGCAGATAAACAAGCAACGCCCCCCCAATTCCCCCCAAATCCCACCCCCAAATCCCCCCC
>JBBPCX010000088.1:30656448-30676884 GCA_037974365.1 Hydrocynus forskahlii | reverse complement strand
CCCACCCCCCACCCCCACTCCCACTCACCACACACACAGCCCCAGCCCTTTCGCAGTGCCTTCCACAGAAGGAAACGTGCAAAGTTGGAAGCAAAAGTGTGTCGTCGTCGTCCCCATCTGCCAGAGTGCTAATCACGGGGTGGGCGTGTGTTTGGTGTGACAGCTGTGCCGCCTAATGACAATCATGTATTTCATAAACTCCAATTGTGTCTACGCACCGCCTAATCAATTCCAGCATGAGTGAATTAGAAAGTTTCTGCCGTCAATCTCCCCGAAGGCAGAAGCACTTGTTACAATCTGGTGTGTATTTGTGTGTTTGTCCGTGCCTCAGGTGAGAAGCCCTATAAGTGCTCGTGGGAAGGCTGTGAGTGGCGGTTCGCTCGGAGCGACGAGTTGACGAGACATTATCGCAAGCACACCGGCGCCAAGCCCTTCAAGTGCGCCCACTGCGACAGGTGAGACTCATCTGCACCGTCACACTCACACAGTTGGTATGGAAATGCGGCCCTGGTCAAATTTCTGTTGAACATTTTTGACAAATATGAAAAGGGCCATATTTAAGAAGCCCTTAAATTCATGTAGAAAATCGACAGCATATTAATTAATAGACATATTCAGAAGTCTGACCATGTAATGATACTCAGATATGGACCCAAGTGCAGAAAACACTGAGTAGATATATTTTCCAAGCCAAAATGCAGGAGGCAAAGTCCAAGACAATTTAGCAAAAGTCCAAAACCAGTAAATCCTTTCCGAAGCAGTCAGAAACAAGTGTACAAGGCAAAAGAGCAATCCAAATATCCAGAAAAAGGTCAGAGAAACACGAGACGGCAATACATACATACAAGAAAACAGGAAAATGCGTGGTACCTAGGCAGGGCTTAGTATACTTTGCACTGAGTCTCCTAGGTCTATATATACTCCTAGGCCTGGTACTCAGGTGATCCTGATCTTCTTGTTATGGGGCTGTGTGAAACTCTTGGGTGGTTGTCTGTAGAGAATTCTCTGGAAGCGGCATATAAGTATGCAAAATTTGGGGCCACATTTCTGCATATTTTAATGTACTTTTATGTAACAGTCTCACTCCTTTCTGTCACTCTCTGTACTTTTCCCCTGCTATGCCCTGTCTTTGTTTACATTGAACATGTGTTTTCTGTTTATATTTGAACTCTGTCGTGCCCTGCTTCATGTAGTTTCTGCCCCCTGACTCCACCCTTGCCCTTATCTAAACCCCTATTTACTTTTTATTTGCTGAAAAATGTGGACTGTGCAAAAGTCACAGCAACTGGAACTCAATATTTTTCTTTACATTTTTTCCACTATAGTAAGCTCAGCAAATAAACAGAATGTGTGTTTTAAACTGCAGAAAGCTGCCATGTCATTTGACCAGGGATATTTTGCATATGACTGTGCATACATATGGTGGTAGTGCTAGGCTAAAGGAAACGATGAAGAACACTGTTGGTATTCACAATTAATTTTATGTACATCTTATTATGTATTGTTGTACAGACAGTGCAGCACAGGTGATATGGTCTTCCAGGTTTATTTCTGTCAATTTAGCTTAATGTTGTTCCTGGAACAACAATCCATCCCCACATATTGACTAGGAGCTCTGAAAGCAATGTCAGTTCATCTTTCCCTTTGATATAAATAGGTCCTTCCCACAATTTAGGCTCAGAGTGTCTCTCTTCTAGCAGTGATCCTCCCTCTCTGCTTATTCTGCCTTTTCGGACACCTCTGGGAATCCACTCCACTGCTGTCAGGGGAGGCCCAGATTACCATTAGATTAAATGTTGCATGTGTAGACAAGAACAGTGTAGAAAGAGGCTCTCTGCTTGAAACAAACCTTAAATACAGCACAGCGAGACACACAACCTGTAGACCAGCCCTCAGGCCGAGCTGTAATCTGTCCTGCCCATGTCCGGACCCCCTGTCTGGAGAGGGTTGAGTGGAATTGAACCAGCTGGTATGATGCCTCCTGGCAGCATCTCGAGCCACCATCTGTCGAACCCTGCCAAAATAAATTGGACTGGACAGCAAGCCAGTCTCCACTTTGTATTTCTGTTTACTGTATATAAATCCTCAGCATTGTAGTGCAGTAATGTGTGCAAAAACTCCCAAGCAAATATGTTTGAGAACAATGGCGGCTCCTGGTCAATATTTTTGGTGAAACAAACTACCCTTCATCCCCGGCGTGCATCGCGAAACAAACTCAGTACCTCGCCGTGCCCCCTGGGCAGCTTGATTTTCTTCCCCTAAGTACTTCACCTCCATGTTCTGCTTTTGTTGCCTCACATTTTGATGTATCTTCTTTCTCCTTCTCTTCCCTCAATCTCCTCCTAGTTAGTGTTAAATCACTACAAAATATAAAAAGTAGTTTATTGTACATATCTTACAAACACATCATAGTAATGTTTATTTCAACAGTACATAATTAACAATATTTCTAAATCCCAAGAAAACATATCTAACCTCTTTCTCACCTTATAAATTAATTCTACTCTCCTGGTCTTCTTAGTGAAGTTGTTAATCAGTCTTACCAGCAGGAATTTTCACCAGTTTCTTTTCAATTGAAAGAAAAGCCAGGTTTCGCAGTCACTCCTGTCCCATGGAATTGCGTGTGTAATTTTTCAGACGTCTCAGACACGAAAAGCCTGCACCAGGCTTTTTTCCACACCAGCTGAGGTCACTCCAATTGTAGCAATCAAGCACACAACTTGTAAGCCTCTGACATAACTTTGTCAAGACCACCATTCTTGAAAAATGCAATGAGGTCACAAAGTTTTTCTTTTCCACTCTGAAAATCCTTACCCAAGTACAGAACCTGCAACTCTGCCTTTAACCTGTCAGCCACAAAATTGGTGACTGGATCCATCTCGCACAGGAGTTAGCAGGTGGCTATGGGAGTATTAGGCAAAAAGTAGCTAACTAGCTTCCAGTGCACAGCTTGGCTAGGTGGTGGTGGGGATCACTAGCAAGCGGTCAAGCTAACAAGCTAATGCCCTTCCTTCTGTGCACTCATAGACAAATAATAAAATATAAAATAAAAATGTATATTATTAATAAATACTAGTAAATAATATGTTATGCGTTTTGTTATGTATGAAGCTTCAGTCTCACACTCAAGATCAGTACATAAAATAGAACGAAGTGAAAAAAATATTTCAAAGGCGGTGATAGGCCACAGTGTTATGTCAGTCATTTTGAAGTGGAGAACTACCCTATCACAGTAGGCAGTCACTTGTTTAATGGGTGGGACTTATTTACCATTAGAGTCCACTGAAACCTCGAAAATCCAAGAGCTGACAGGGTCAGAGGATATTTACACTGAAATGAATGGGGACGCTAGTGAAACATGTTTCACTGAAATTCCCTGTTTCACCGCAGTTGGGGGTGGCGCTGTTTTACGTTTTTGACCAGAGTCGTGTACAACTGTAAATTATTGAGGAGCTGAAATTAAGAGAGCAGCCTTATTTTTATGAGGATTTTTTGGTTTCACACCAGTAAAACAGAGATAGCTATGAAGATTTTTTTCTGTATTATTTTTCTTGGTGCAACATTGTTTCACCTGTAGTCTTATAGAAGCCTCCACTGGTTGAGAATGGTCCTGCTCAGAGCTAGCAGGATATTTCTTAATTAGCTAATGGTCATTAGCTGCCAACTAGCTTTCATCATTTAAAAGTGACGCTAGCACTTCAGGCACAATAATGCATGACCTGTTCATTTGATCTTCCGGCAAGTACTGCGTGGAGTGACTCACATCTTCACGCTCCATTTTTATCTCCTACAGGTGCTTCTCACGGTCGGACCACTTGGCACTGCACATGAAAAGGCATATTTAAGGAGGAGGAGCTGGCACGAAAGCAAAGGAAAGGAAGAGAAAGAGGGGGGAGAGAGAGATACTGCATAAGGGAGGAGGCAAAGCAGCGCACAAGTCTGTCTGCCTGTGGCTCCAGCAGGAGATCCTGAAGGATGCGTGCAGAGGACACGGTTGGATATGCTGGATATACCCCGAACGCTCGCAGCAGGAACGCGAGCTGCAGCAGCTCGTCTGGCGGGTCAGATCAATTTGTCCGGACCTTCTGATCCAAGTTTGAAGAACTGAGCAGCCCAGCACGAGCCAATTAGAAGGTGGAGCAGGAGCATATACCACATCAGGACCTGCCATGCAGAGCAGCAATGATGAAACCCGGTTACCAGCAGCAGTTGTTAATATTGACTACAATGAGCTGCTACGGCCTACATCAGTAGGGCCATATCCACTGTATATCACAATATCACCCGGGACAACGGTCACCTTCAAAGTGAAGGTTTCCTTTTTTGAGCCAACCATCATTTCCGCTTCTTCAAGCCACTGCTGGGATCAAAAGGTGAAAGCTGACCAGACTGGATCTGCTGTAACATTCTACTGCTGGGCACCATGAGCTGATTGGAGGCAGTGGAAGAAAAGACACCCCCACCTCTTTAACATATGGACGACCCTCACTCTCTTAAGTCCCTCCCTGCCAAACAACAGCTGCGCAGCGATACTTTTATACCTTTCATAAACAAAGAAAAAAGAAAAAAAATGGTAACATTTTACTGAAAGCCAGTATTTAAAAGGCTACACGACACATAAACCAACATAAACATGCAGAAAAGCTCATTCTAACAGTTCTCAGTGAAATTACATCAAAAAGACCCTTTGGAATAACTCTTTAGTAATGTTCATGTGGATTTATGCTATGAGAAGTTCACGCAGGTGTCATGAAGCCCTAGAAATGCTGGCCTTCAGTGCAGTGTTACCAAATAATGTTCTCTTCCTTTTGTCTTTCTTTGTTTTTGCTTTTGTTCTGTGCACAATGAAAAACAGTTGCCATTTGCACACAAAGAGTCAAGGATTCTGCACACAGATAGCAGCTGAAATTGTTGGAATTTCTGGAATGAAAGCCTACTCCAATACTTAAAAAAAAAAAAACAACAAACAAAAAAGCAAATTTGTTCTTGCACATGTCTTGAGTGCCCTAAGCCCCACCCCCATAGGTGCTGTTTATGCTTCTCAGCATTTTTATTTCCTCACAAACAGCTTGATATGTTTCTCCAGGCTGTTCAGGACTAGCATGCACTGATTAAAAAAAAGCAGCATAGTTTGTCAGTGAGCTTTGAAACATATTTTTTTTTCAGTTGTGCTTTCACACATCAAAATGACATTGCTAGGAAATGTCCAAATGGCTGCATTTTGTAAATATTGCTTATATTCTCAAATGACCCCATCGATTTTTTTTTTTCTGTAACAGTTGTCATTTTGGCTGACATTTATGATGAATGTAAAAAAAAGAGATATGAGTGTCTGCGAGTGCTTATGTGAACAGTATGTTGGTGGACCACCTTCAGTGTTTTGTCATAAGGTGTCATACAGGTCAGGGCAGCTGGTCACCTCTCACATTTTGTACATTGTTACCGCTGAAGTAAAATCTTATATGTATGACAGGAAAAGGAGAAGACAAGCATATAATTTTTAAGGCTGGCCTAAACAATTTGAGCATTCTTTTGTTTCAACAACTGATGAGTCATTTCTGGAAGTACAGTGATTTTTATCTTTGTGGCTATTAGTACTGATTGAATATCAATGGTCTCCAGAGAGGGCGATGCTCAACCCGGGAACTCGGAGCCTCAGACTTTTTGGTTGGATGAGTTCTGGCAGTGGATGAAGACTTTCTACTTCAGGGGTGCCCAAATGCAGTCTAAAGGCTCAGTGTCCAGCACAATTAGGTGATTTCCCTGCTTAAACACATCTGCTTTATTTTGATTGTCAGTTTTTGTGAGTGTCTTTGAGAAAGGAAATTATGAGAGATACTGGCCCCCCATGACCTGAGGCACCCCAGGTCTACATGACTCAGAAGCGAGGCATTTGAATACGAGGCAACAATCAAGGC
Source organism: Hydrocynus forskahlii (assembly GCA_037974365.1). Classification (NCBI taxonomy): domain Eukaryota; kingdom Metazoa; phylum Chordata; class Actinopteri; order Characiformes; family Alestidae; genus Hydrocynus; species Hydrocynus forskahlii. Next base: position 30,670,966 of record JBBPCX010000088.1, on the reverse strand, counting down.
ATCTTCACCAAAATACGGCGCACAAGCAGCTAGGCTTCAGCTGATTTAATACATGCAATACTGTATGTATTTTCAATTGCAGTAGTAAAATTTTTTCAAATGATGGTTAGATTGCAAATGATCCCTTTTAAGGGTGATTCTGAGAATTAGTAGTATGAGTATCGGTGAATACCACTGAATATTCAAAAACTGTAAAATGCTGTTTTGGGCCTGCCCTAGTAATTTATTAAGCAAAGTTAATGTAACAATATTTTATTCCAAGTAATTTTGGACCATTTCCTTCAGTCCAGCCATATGAAATGTTCATAAGGGTACATAGAAAGTAATGGGTTCATAGAAAAAAAACACGGTTTTGATATGACAGTGATTATATGGAACACTTAACACTTCAAAAGTGTTTTCACATTTTTAAACATCTTTTTGTTTCACTTCACATGTAGCGTGTGATTTGACAGTGTTGGAAAAAGTGTAGGAATGATGACGTTCTAGATATAATATACAATCAAGAGAGCATTTTAGCACTTTTCAGAGGAAGTGTGGCTGTACGTCATCAAGAAAAGAATGAACTTTTGTCACTATGTACGGTTGTATGCCTGAATTTTTAATACTCCCATTCAAATCACATGTTTTACTGTTTTTTGAGTTAAAATAAGTCCTTCAAAATGACTTTCTAAGCACATTTTAATGCAACATTTCTATTTATTTATGCTAAGAATATTGGAAAAAATAAGGTAAATTAAATTATTATAATATAAATAAGCCATAAACTTATGCTTTATTTTTTCCAGTATGTTACATTTAGCCAATAGACAGTAATTGTGCACTTAGGTGTGTTATCTGTAAAGGATACTTATTTACACTTACAATCATGAAAACATGTAATTTGACCTGGGATGTCCAACAAAAAAAAAAATCTGATTTACAGATTTCCACTTTCCCCAAATCTAGTCAATCAGCCAAGCCAAGTTTAGTGTCAGCATTTTTCTTTTGTAGTTTAGACCTTGAACTATGAGGCCAACATTCCCAACAAACACTAGAAGCCAACAGTTACCCAAATGTTTTTGGCAAATCAGAACCTTTCTCAATTTGCTCAAACCACATCTACGTAGCTCTTCATTAAAGTGGAGCAGACTTGTGGTTAGGACACACTATGACTTACGAAGAGCTGCAAAAATGAGCACAATTTCACCACTCATAGCAAGTTGCATTGTGTCCTAAACCACATCAACAAGTCTTCTTCACCCAAATGAAGAGCTGGATATGGTTCTGGATATGGTTCTGGGATGTATTTACAGAAAAGATTTGAATGACTTTTGACTTCTAGTGTTTGTTAGCAACATTAGCCTCATAGCTCCAGTTCTAAACTAAAAAAGAAATTTGGACTCCAGACACGTCTTGCCGATTGACAGACTGATCTAGAAAATTGAATGGAATTGATTTCCTTTCTTTTTTCTTTTACTACACTGCAACTTTAAGGTGGAATGATACAAAATAATAAACCCCTACGCTCCTGCCAACTTACCAAACAAAGAAGGCACCACACCAGTGTGTGATATTTAAGCCAGGGCTCCTGCTGTCTGGTCATCTGTCAGTACCATGTACCGTGCCCTTTTCGCTCACTTGCCTGACGTGAACTAAAGCAGGAGCAATCTGACAGCATCACTGTACTGGTAACAAGATGGGAATTGGGCTCCGCTTGGCAGCAAGCTGCCCTGGTCGGCCCTTCAATGAGGTGGAACAGAGTAAGCCCACTGCAGGGGGTGAACGTAGGGGGAGTGGTACGTTGAACTTGTGCTGAGTGGGTAGGTCTTATCACGACTGCCCGACACAGTCGATTTCACCCATGTAGCTGAGTGTCAGCTTATCCCCCACCCTCCCAATACACACACACACATTTTCCCTGACCACATTATCTTCAGAAAGAACAACAAAGATACAAGGTCATCCCAGATCAGGTCATTTAGCTATTCTGATATATTTTGGAGTGCAGCTATCAACACAATTTGATCATTCACCACGTTTGTAGCTCACATTTCACTTTTTTTCTTAATTAGCGAAGGAGCTAGCAAGTCTAATATTGCTGAAAGTCATCCAGTCCTCTAAGGCAAATACATCCTCAAAAGCTCTCCCAACCCCTCCAAACCACATTCAGCTCTTCATTAGATTGACACAGACTTGAGAATGTGGTTTTAGGCTACAGGGTTCACATCTCGGGAGTTGGAAGTCCTGATCTTGGGTCTGTCTTAAATACAGAGGAATCCAATCCAAAATAAGTCCTAGTGGTGTTTGAAAGGGCTGCTTGTAGCTTATTTCTTTTATAACCTCACAGTAAGTCATACTTTGTCCTAAACCACATCCACAAGTCTACACCACCTTGTTGAGAGCTAGACAGAGTTTGTGTTTTGACCATTTTTATGCAAATGATTTGGGCAACTTTTGACTTCTAGTGTTTGTTAGTCACAGCCTCATATCTCCTGTTCTGAACTAAAGACGCAAAATTTGGACTCATGACAGAGCTTATCTTAAATGTAGTGCACATGTGAGGTTTCATGGTTTACTGAGTGTACACAAGGTTCGTTTCTTGTAATCATGTATTGTAGAACTTGGACATTGCATTTATAGCCGCAAACCCTTTCAGACTAACTTACAGAAAAAGATTTCAGGGATATTTTAAAGCAGCTCTAAACATACAAGGCTCATGTTCTTAAAGCCTTATTACAGTAAGAGTCTTGATTTAGGATCAGATTCCTTTCCTGTTGACCTTACTCACGTGAACAGATCCAAGACCAGCTCTAATGCTCTGAGACATTTGAATACAAGGAGCCAGATTCAGAAAAGTTTTCCTAAGAAAAAAACATATGAAAGGTCTTAAAAATGCTCTGAAAAAAGTTTTAGATATCACTTTATTTTTAAAGGAAATCTATTGGTCACAATTTTGTCAAAATAAAACCATATTAAACTAAACTTTAAAAGAATTAGAGGTGAAATAATCCAACAAGGAAAAAGAACTCGTTCAGCTACTATATTTTAAGAAGCAGTCTTATCGGCTGTTGCAACGTTAACAAAATATTTAAGATATTTAAGAACTTTTTTTAAGAATAACACTTGTATTTAGAATTGTGTTGAAGAGAAAGGTTATAGACCTTTTCTTAAGTATTAAATTGAAAACATTGTTCTTAAGATACTTTAGTGAATCAGGCTCCTGACCTTCTCCCATTGCTTCACCCACTGCTTCTTCAACAGTTCTGTGTATGTGTAGGTGCACCAATTACACCATTTGCTTCAGTTTCCATAACTTTGGAACTTCATATCCAGATAGCACCAACTTGGGGTAAACTTGAGCACAAACAACTCTGGTTGGCTTCTGTCCATCAGTCAGTTAAATTAAATCAATTAATGTTTACTGGTCTGAAGATTGCGATGAACGTGAATGTCATGTGTGTGACACTGAATTTCAGTTTGGCATTTACACACTTCTCGAAAGCTATTCCCATTAATCCATCTATTTCTTCCCACTTTTGCTGTGATATGCTCTCTGTCACCCTCCCATGTATCATATATTAGTCTCTCTCCATGTGTGTGTCTCTCTCTCTCCCCCCATTCCTTGTGTTACCTTTGCTGTAAAGAGCATTCCCAGATCTTATTTGTATTATATGATGTTAGTATGACAATGTTCTTTATTAAGGAGAAATGAAAGAGTTTATTTTTGTTACTGGTTTGTTTCGTAATTCTTTTTTAAACTGGTATTGTAATATATCTATGCAAGAACTGTTGAGTGAAGCGATTTTATTTAAGAATGTCATCATGTGTAATAAATGGTAGAATCTCGGGAGTGTCATGTTCTTGTTCTGTTGGGTAGGAAACACTCTCAGCCACCCGTTCAACAACCCTGTTTTGTAACGTTGACATAGCCATGCCATAAACCTCTCATGACAGTTGTCAAATGTTGAAATGAGTTGTCATGCCAATTTCTATTTGTATCTCCATGTCACTTTGAGGTTAACATGAATTGTCATATAAGATACCATAATGAATGATGTAATTACAGTCACATGCTAATTTAATGTCATGGCATCAGACATTATAATGTAATGGCGCTGTTGTATTAACTGATGCAATGGACCAAGAATGGAAACAAATGACATCCACCATGATATGTTTATGCTATGGGTAAGTCAATGTTAAGTCAATGTTATATAGCAGCAATCAAATAGTCGGTAACCCTTTTAGAGTCCCCAAGTTGGAGGTATTAACTAAGCAGGTATGATATACTAATTGCACAGTAACATGAAGAGTAATCAGTCAAACAAAATTTCACTGAAATGCTGAACAAGTTCTTGCTATTATCCTGATAAAGAACAGTCAAAATATTTCTTAAACAGATATTTATTTGGCATTTCATGGTAAGCGCAAACTCGCTATAATGTTACATGTTCATGCATGGTTAAGTCTTGATCTTCTGAAATCGTATCTGTTAAAGTGGCAGTGCTCCAGGCTGGCTAAGGTTATCACCATATGACAGTACAGTTAGATTGTTCAGTAATGCTGAGATAGACAACTCCTCATCACATTGATTTATCGGTTTACTCAGGCTTTAGCAAGAACTCCAGTATTTGTAAAAAAAAAAATAAAAAAATAGGCTTATGTTGCACACAATTACATATGAAATTGCATTTCTATAAGTAAAACTTAGCACTGGAACTTGCAATCGGGACTGAGTAGGCTAGTCTTTTCTCGATACACTGAAAAGCTAATGGCTCCCATGTAGCAATTTGGACCTTAATTATCAACTGATGATCTTCATGTAATTCTTTCACCCTGTGTCTCACGATAGATTGCAGCTTTGATAGCCACCTAGATGACTACCCTGCCAAGCCTTTTGCTCAAGACAAAAAAGGCAAACGGGATAATTCAATTACTAATGGATAATTAAAGTGCAATTATGTGCAAGAAAATGGCTTTCCACACTATATTAATCCTGCAAACACCTCCTGTACGGGGTCTTCCCCAAAGGTTGCTCATCTATAACTAATGTACATAATTGAAACGGGCACTGTCATCTTGCCACGTGTTCCCTGCTTTCAGCTTTGCTTATTATCATTTTGCAATTATACAGACATGACTGGTTGTAGCTGCTCCAGTTCAGGTCTGAAGGAATCCTTTCGCAAGTCTGTCAAAATTCTTTTTAAAACAAAAGATCAGTCAGATTTAAAATTCATTTTCCTCCTGAGAAGACTATCCCCCAACAACAACAAAATATACATATGGACATTTGGATGGGTTGTATCTGTTTTACTTTAGGTCTGAATGAATCCAAGAATGGTCGACTTGAGGAGGACAGGTTTACCTTTTGGGTCTTGGTTCCTCCCGAGGTTTCTTCCTCCAGCTGAGGGCGTTTTTCCTCGCCTCTGTCGCCTTTGGCTTACTCACTAGGGGCTCAGGCTTTGCAAAGCTGCTTTGTGACAACCTGGTTGTAAAAAGTGCTATATAAATAAAATTGAATTGAATTGAATTGAAAATCCTTTTACTGTAAAAACCTATTTTAAAAATACTAAGATAATAAAAAATTCAAGGTTCTTTGTAACTAGCCGCTATTAATCAATCCACATATTAGGGAACAGGAATGGGAAGAATCAAGGGTTCTACTGGTTATGAACATGCAGCTGGCTGAAGATCCAGATGTGTGAGAAATAGTCAATAGTCAAAAGTTGAGATTAAGGTTTTTTGCCTAATTTTGCTCCCCAGTTGAGTTTCAGTCATTAGCACTAGTTAGGAAAACCTCTGTCATCTACTGCTACCAACACTGAAAGCCTGATACCAACACATAAAACGAAACCACATGTTAAACTGCCACTAACACAATGCCAATGAACAGCTGAACATGCCTGGAGACCAGGAACTGTACTCTTACTCTCTCTTACATGTGTATACAAATTAGTATTGCGCAAACCCCAAAGAAGTAAATCCCAAAAAGTAAACACATCTTGGCTGACTATATTTTGAGTAAAGTCTAGCACACAATATGCAGTTTTTATCACAGTTAGTCTCTTCTGACAAAGTCTCAGAATCAAATTTCAGGTTGATCATTAGTGACTGACCTCACAGATGATCTGGCACTGGGGGCCTCCTTTGTCAGTCTAACTCCAGAGTGACTGGAGGCATCTGATTTCTTAATTCTGTAGTGTGAGATGAAAAAAGGTGAAGAGACATGTTCACAATTTGCTGCATTCTGGCAAATGTATGAGAGCTAAAACTTTATCATAACCAGCATGTCAAGACACCCACATGCCTCTGCAGGTCTCGCAGAACATAATGAGATCTGTGTTACTACCCATTCATGCACAGTTTTAGCTTTAACAGCGAGATTCGGGATTTTGAGTATTTTTTGTGGCTGAAACTATGTGTAAAATGTCTTCCTTATCTAACTGTGTAGGGTTTATGACACAAAGACCAGAAATTCTCTAAAACGTACATACGAGCAGAGGTGATTGCAAAGCAGTCAGCAATGTCAAGACAAAACATAAAATGTTTTATGAGAGTGAGTTATTAAATGAAGCATCAACATTCTGCATCTTAGAATCAGGCTAAGATAGAGTTGATCTGATCCAGATAATTGTACAGTATTCAGTATACACTTCAGTATACACTTCTTGGGTGATCCTCCCACATTTTGCACAGCCCACCCTCAAAGCAGTATGCATAAAGAAGAGAAGTGTTTGAGTATTACCATGCACACTCATCCACCAGAGCTGTATACATCACGGACAGAATGCATCAGATTTGCAACTGTTTGACCATTTATACAAACAGAAGCTAGCAGTTGCCAGTTACCACATCCGCGTTTGAACAATGCTAATCAGTAGTTGTTGGCTTTAATTTTTGGGGAGCAACATTAGTGTTATTGACAATTTGTTCATTTAAATTGTTGCAAGTCTTAGTTCTTTGAGTTCTCTCTCTGTCTCTCTCACCTTTTCAGATTGGAAGAGAAGCTGCTGAGCAATGCAAGTTCATTCACTGTGCTATTTGACATGGTGCAACCATTTTCCACATTTCAGCAGCAGGTCAACAATCAAGATGATACATTTAATAAGTCTTTAATCTGTTGGAGAAAAGCTGTATTTTTTAATCCTGACATTGACGAGTTTATATGAATGATGAACAGACCAGACACTCAAGAAGTACTTTTAAAAAAAAAAAAAAAACCATATTTTAACATTCAGAGTTAACTCCAGCATGCAATGGCTCCTCCCCGCTCCCTTTCAGTCTCCGTGCTATTTTTTAATGGGATCTGACAGACCGTATCAAGTCTTCTTAAACCTAAATTCATCAAGACAATGGTTTGGATTACTCTCTGTCCTAACTGAATTATCCCTTTACTTGAGGGGTCTTATGTGACCAGAATATTATATATTCTTGCTTTCTCATCCATCGAGCTCTCAGATCATTAAGGCAAAGGTTTGCCTTTGTGACATGCTGTGAAATTCTGCTGTAGCACATCCCAATTCAAAATATGCTATAAACTGCGGCAGAAAAGATCAAATGATTTTTTAAATCTTAACACATCTGTACGCTCTTCTTAATATTTGCATATTCATATGCTGAAGTAACAAGTCTTTGTGACATTATGCAAGTTAAAACAAGTTTAAAAGTTAAGATGAAAGGTTGTCAAGAGAGAACAAACATGCTTATATTTTGAAAACAAACCCATCAAATCAGTGTGTAAATCTACTGTAACTTGACTGTATGTGGACAAAAATGTGTCCGAACTCTGATCCTCACTGTATACCAGCAAAATCTGTCATATCCAGGCAGCAGTGGGGAAAAAATCCGTCTAAACCCCACTGCAGACCGATTTTGTCTAGAACCAACATTTGCCCAACAAAATTCAGTCAGAATGTACAACAAAAACAAAACAAAATTCTATACGAACCCAACATTATCCCAACAAACCTAATGTTAGTCCAGTGAAATTCTGGCTTAACCAACATTAGCCCAACAAAATTTTGTCTGAACCCAACATTAGCCTAAAATATACTTTCTGAACCTGGCTGCAGTCTGAAAGGAGAGAGCTGCATCACTAAGATGTCACTCAATGTACAAGTTCTCTCAAGTGCCACCATCATAACAAGAATACAGAAGCTTCATGGAAATGAGAGAGTTAAAATTGCAGAGTGGTTTGTCCCAAGCAACCACTCTCCCTGAAGACATCACTAAGTGACCATAATTACCTTTCGGTTATGGCACACTATGTTGATAAAAAATGGAAACTGTGTTCACATAATCAGACCTTAATGAAAATAGAAGAGAGGCACCATGCTGGAAGCCATGATCTGAGCCTTTTATGGATGCATCAAACAGATGAACATGATGGTAGAAAAATTAAATTGCAGTTTAATGAAATGTTGAAATGGAATAAATGCACTATGATAAAGCTTCTTTCCTCCTTTCTTGTAACAAACTGCACGGCTTTTTAAATGGAAAAAAAGTTAGGGTAAAATTTGAACAAATCAATCAATTGAACAAATCAATTGTGATTAATCATGTCTAACTATGCAAAAAAAAATTGATCATTTTGCCAGTATTATTTTTTTTTTTTTTATCATTTTGCTCATTGAACATGTTTGAGTATATTGTGCATTTAATTTGATCCTAATTTTAGTATTGAGTATTAAATACTAAAACTAGGATAAATTGTATTAAATCTATGATATTTTATTATTAAAATGTATTTATTATTAAATCTATGCACAGTTTGATGACTCCCTCAAAAGCTGGGTAAGACTGTCATCTGCAGGCTACAGCCAGCATTACAGGTTTACAGCAGCACTGTATGCTGTAACACTGTAGACCTGATAACAATTACAGTGTAGTGTTGCTGGCTGCTGTTTTCTTGCAAATTAGTGTTTGCATGTAGAATTTACAATTTGACCAATTTTCAACCTCCTATGGACAAAAATGGTCCCATTTTGTCAGTTATATACGTAAATGTTAGAATTAGCTTGTAGCTACCTGACCATTTTCCTCTGAATGACTTTGTGCTGCACAAATTTATTTGAAAGTAAACTACCCTGCTAACTGGCCTCCTCACTACTGCGTGTCCGTGATTCTTTCTGGAACTATAGGGCTAATCTATGAGACTGCTCCAACTGGCTTCAAATAGAGTCCCATTGTTTTTTTTTTTCTAGAGCAGTGGTGCCCAATTCCAGTTCTGGAGGGCCAGTGTAAAGCACAGAGGACTGGATATGGGTGCACCTGTTCTAGGACGTGTGTCCAGTCTATACCTACGGCCAGACAAAGACCTAATCTAAAAATTCTGTCATGTGCAGAGATGATATGGAAACCAGGTTATAAACAGACCACACAACCATTTTGTACATACTGTTTCCTATGATTATCATGTCATCAGTTGTCAAACTGGAGATCTTTTTTATCCACCAGGAACTCGGCAGGAGAAAAATGAATAGCGTCAAGACTTTCTGCAGATGCCACGTTCCCCCACAGCATCTTATAGTGTGAGAGGCAATCAGTACGTGGACGGGTCAAACTACCAGTCAGTAGGCAGAGGTCAGCGAATACAATGTGTTTTATGTTTGTTTGTTTTGTTTTTAAAACACAAAGTGTGGTTCTGAAATATGTGGTTTGTGCTAGAACCGAGACTCAAGAGACAGCGAGACAGAGCAGCACTAAAGTTCTGGAGCTTGTGTCTAAAAAACGAGTTTAAAAGCTTTACCTTGGGAAAAAAATACCACATGATCTTTGACTATTTTGGAGTGACACGTGAGCCCGTCCCAAGACTGCTAAGCACCACTGAGGTACCCTGAGCAAGGTACCCTCCCCACACACCGCTCCCCGGGCGCTGTGTTCCTGGCTGCCCGCTGCTTCACTTGGTGAATGGGTTAAATGCAGAGGAAGACTTTCGTGCTGTTCACACTGTATACTGTGGTGTGTTCACGTATGACAGAATGGTCACTTTCACTTCACCTCACAGACACAGGAGAAAATATAATGTGTTGTCTACTTATCACAAGGTAACTTTCAGAAAAAAAACTTCCCCTCAAAATGAATGTCTTGTTGTTTATGTAAGGCTGCTCAACTCACACACTCACTAAACCTAGCAATAAACAGGTATGTAGAGCCAAGTGTGTTTGAGTGCGAAAATCACCAAACTGTGTTGGACATCACCCCTTCAGGAAAAAAGTTGTTCACTCCTGTTCCTTTGCCTCCATGCTCAACCTGATCTTTTCGTGCAGCCATCACGACATAAAATCTATTCAAAAATGTGCTGCGACCACGCTTTAGGCCTTTTTTTTTGTGCTAGGACAACGCTTCACTACCCTATGTATTTTAATGAGCAGTGCGTAACACTGCTAGTATCTGCGCTAACTGGTTACTGTTAGAGTTGGGGTTAGGGTTAGGGTTGGGGACTGTCCCTGTCACACGGCCTTTCAACCTGTTTCACCCGCTTCAACGTGCGCAAATTTCTCTCCTACTGTACCTCAGTCACCAGTTAGCGCTGATAGTGGCAGTGTCACGCAGTGTGTATTAAAATATATAGGGTAGCAGGGTATCGTCCTAGCACGAAAAAAAGGCCTAAAGTGTGATTGCAGCACGTTTTTTAATTGATTGTATAACTGCAATCTGCTTTACCCCCTCTGCTGGCCAAGCAGAGCTGCTGCATATCGATGCATTTTAGTCCCATTTTCAGTCCTCCTTTACTTCAGCCACTGCCAGAGAGGTCCATCTTCAGACAGAGTACACGTTTGGCATCACTAAACACAAAAATACAAATGGATGCAAATTCATGATCAAATACCGCAATTATGTTCAAAATCCATCCGTTTTCTTAAATTCAGTTTTGCAGTATTTCTTTATTATTCCACAGTTACCTTTTTTTCAAAAAGAGTCATCAACATAAATGTACCTAAAATATGCTCTTGCTTTAAGCTGCATTCCAATATTTCACTGCCTTGTGAATTCATATGCCTAAATTCTCCTCTGTCCCTGGCTTTACACTGCCTAATTTTGTCTCTAGCTCTCTCTCACACACACCTGACTCTGAATAACTTCACTCTCACTTGCCCAACCAAACATTACTGATCACACAGAAAACCTACTCCAAACTGAAAAATTTCTCCAACAAGTTACAGTGACCTCACTTTCACACAAAACTTCTGTACACATGTGCTGTGAGCGGCGGTCCATGCTAAGATAAAAGCTAATGTTAGCTTGAAACGATATAAAACAAATTATGTAAAATTACAGAAACACAGGAAGAAGAAAAACGCTCCCCAAAAAAGCAAATGCCGTGTGTCCAACTTTTCATGCCGTGTGCCCACTCCCTACCACAAAAATCCAGAAACACAGACCACACAGTCACAAACACTGGCAGTTGTGAAGACAGAGGGAATCTTTCATAATCAGGCGGGACATGGCTGTAACACATACACACACACACACATACACACAGTATAGGAGTATTAGGCAAAGAAGCTTAGGCAAAGGTACTAGATAACGGGCAGGCTTTGGAGAACCTCCTGGAATCAAATGTTCTACTGTATCTAGATGAATTAGTACTGATGAAGTCTGCTTAATTTTTTCTTGGTGTCCCATTTATTGTGGCAACTTATTTGGAGAGAGAGATTTATGTGTGTTTGTCTTTTTAGCCATAACAAACTTTCTACTGAGGTTTCCCATTTCTATTCCCATTTTTTCCCTAAATATCCACCTGTGTCTGCTAACAAAACACAGTGACATTGGTGAGCATCAGAAGGAGACCACCAGCGATAGCTTTGGGGAGAATACTAAATTTTGTTCAGTTGCTAACAGACTTAAAAGAGAAAGAGGCCATTCTCCATGGGCAGCTTTGGGGTCAAACTTACAGTCTGTCACGTAGGCGTTAGGAATGAAAGAGAGAGAAGTGATGCCCACGTGTTGCATAGCGGATGAGCCCAGTCGCGGATACACACGAAAGAGCTGGTGAACCACGCGTTTTACTCTGAGAACGCTCCAGAAGGAGTAGAGGTTCCCACCAAGGAGCCTGCGTTGTCACACACACAGGGGAGGGTAGATAAGGGGGTTTGACTGGCTAGAGAGTACTCACAGTACCGTGTGACAACGAGTCGCTTTGGCATTGAGTTGAACCCTAATGTCCAGGTATCGGATATCACCTGATTTCCTGTTTAAATACCCTACGCGTGCGCTACTTCTGAAGACCTGTGACGTCACACACCCTGGTGCGTGTGACAGTACCCCCCCCCCCCAGGACCGGCACCAGCCGGCCTGGGCTGGGAGGGCACCCGGCGACGGTAGTCCAGGATGAGCTAAGTGTCCAGAATGTGGCGGCCGGGTACCCAAGACCGTTCCTCCGGGCCGTAGCCCTCCCAGTCTACGTGGTACTGGGTGCCACGGCCACGGCGTCACGAGTCCAGGATCCGACGGACCGTGTAGACTGGACCACCATCGAGGATGCGGGGTGGAGGGTGAGCTGGAGCCTGGGGATGCGGGGTGGAGGGTGAGCTGGAGCCTGGGGAGACAGAGAGGGAAAAAAAAAAAACAGGTTTAAAATTAGAGGCATGGAACACGGGGTGGACAGGCAGGCAGGCAGCTGGAGCCTGAAGGTGACAGGGTTAATCCGCTGAACGATTTTTTACGGCCCGATATAGCGGGGGGCCAGCTTCTTGGAGGTGGAGTGGAGACAGATGTGCTGGGTGGAGAGGTAGACCCTGTCAGCTACATGGTACATGCGTGCTCGATGATCAGTTCGGCCGTGTCCTTGGCCAAGGGGAGTCCGGTGAGAGCCACCAGGTGCACAGCCTTGGAGAAGCGGTCCACAATGGTGAGGATGGTATTTTTTCCCATCGACTCGGGGAGTCCAGTGATGAAGTCGAGGGCGATGTGGGACCATGGGCGAGCTTTGGCACGGGCGCAGATGTCACAGGCCTGAACGTAGGACTTGGTGTCCTGATTGATGGTGTCCCACCAAAAGGCTCGTTTGAGGAGGGAGAGGGTCCGATGGAGGCCGGGATGGCCGGCCAGGGCGGACGAGTGGGCCCACTGGAGGACTTCCAAGCGGAGGTTGGAGGGGACGAACAGTCGGCCCTGAGGTGTCGCAGCTGGAGGAGGTTCCAAGGTGTGCCCCTGGCGCACTCGATCTTCCAACCCCCACCGGATAGGTGCGACGATGCAGTTGGGTGGCAGGACAGGCGCGGGTTCCGTCCGGGGGCTTTCCGTCAGATGTTGCCATGAGAGGGCGCGGCTTTCGCATTTTTGGACCCCAGACAGTAGGAGAGGTGGAAGTTAAACTGCTCGAAGTAGAGAGCCCACCGCGTCTGCCTGGGGTTGAATTGTCGGGTCTGGCAGATGGTGAGAAGGTTCTGATGATCCATCCAGACCGTGAATGGCTCACTGCCGCCCTGTAGCCAGTGACGCCATTCTTCTAGAGCCCACTTGATGGCGAGCAGCTCACGGTCCCCTACCCCGTAACGCTGCTCGGTGGGGCTGAATCTTCTAGAGAAGAGGCTGCATGGATGCAGCTTCTGGTCTGGACCTCGTTGTGAGAGGACGACTCCTACGCCCACATCGGAGGCGTCCACCTCAACAACGAATGGCTTGGTCTGGTCCGGATGAGCGAGAAGGATGGGAGCGTAGGTGAAGTGGCGACAGAGGTCATGAAAGGCTCGAACGGCGGCTGGGTTTAGGGCGAAGGGACCGGAGGTGGGTTTGGTGAGGGCGGTGAGAGGTGCTGCAGTCACGCTGAAGCCCCGGATAAACCGCCGATAGAAATTGGCGAACCCCAGAAAGCACTGTAGCTGCTTAAGCGTTCTGGGCAGGGGCCAGGAACGCACAGCATCCAGCTTCTGGGGGTCCATGGTCACACCCTGGGGGGAGATGACAAACCCGAGGAATGTGGTGGTGTGCTGGTAGAACGCACATTTCTCCAGCTAACAGAACAACTGGGGGGCCAGCAACCTCTGGAGGACGGCCCGGACATGCTGGACGTGCTCCGCCTCGTCTCGGGAGTATATGAGGATGTCGTCCAGGTAGGCGAATCACCATCTGCCCAGCATGTTGCGGAGCACGTTGTTGATGAGACTCTGGAAGGCGGCGGGACTGTTAGACAAACCGAAGGGTATAACCAGGGTCTCGTAGTGGCCGGTGGGTGTTATGAAGGCGGTCTTCCACTCGTCACCCTCCCTGATGCGGACCAAATTGTATGCGCTCTGGAGGTCCAGCTTGGTGTAAATGCCGGCTCCGGCGAGGGCATCGAGCGTGGTGTCAGTCAGGGGGAGAGGGTGACGGTTTTTAACGGTGATATCATTGAGCCCCCGATAGTCGACACAGGGGCGGAGACCGCCGTCTTTTTTCTTAATGAAGAACTCCGCGGCCACGGGGGACAAAGAGGGGCGTAATGTGCCGTTACGTAAGCCCTCTGCAATGTACTCTTCCATGGCCTTCTGTTCCTCCCTGGAGAGGGAGTACAGACGGCCGTGGGGCGGTACCGTGCCTGGGAGGAGGTCGA
>JBBPCX010000088.1:30617513-30656348 GCA_037974365.1 Hydrocynus forskahlii | reverse complement strand
GCTGGACAAGTGACCAAGCGCAGTACGAATGATTAAATTAAAATAGTTTTTGAACCAACACATCCTAAAGACTTGATTTTTTTTTCACCGCACAAATGTCAAATGTCGGAAAATTAGAGTTCCTGCACTTATGTTTTCCCACTTCAAGCACTGCCCGGACACGTCCTCTTTTTGAGACCTGGAGACCTCTTAAACCCGGCCGGGGTTTTAGAATTGTCCGAGATTTTGAGCTGCGCGAACATTCGTCTCTCATGAACTTACTGTGTCCTACACGCCTGTTCACCTCCACTCGTGCTGTGGAGCCGAGAGATTACTGAGCGAGGGGAGGGGTGGCGCTCGATATCTGCAGTCCAAAATGCCTAAACGCCGCTGTAAATTCACTGACGATTTGCAAAAAAATACACGTGCTGTCGTTGACACATTTGTATACCCGCCCCCCCGCCCCAAATCCGGTCACCCTGCTCAGTTACATACCACAGTAGACACAGCTTGTAAGCAATTTTATTATAATAAAAGATTGAATTCAAGTATTAGTTTGCATTAGTTTTCTTTAAAAACAACATGGCATAAAAATAATACTTATAAAGATCTTGTAATTTATTAAATAAGTAACAGAACAGATGTAATTGTTTACCATAGCACAGGAAAAACGAAGATATAGTAGAAACTTTACTTGTGATGAGCAACCAGTAAATGTGTGTGTGTGTATTATTAGTTTGTTAGTATTATTTGTGTCAGTTTTTCTTTAAAAAAAGAAGAGGGACACTGAGATTTTGAAACGTACTGAAATTTAAACCATGCTAATAAGGGTAAGTGGAAATGCTTTGGTAACCTGGGGAACTGCACGATTCCTCAAAGGCTAATAACAATTCCTTTTTTAATAAAAAGAGGAAATGGGCAACAAAGATGCCGAGATAAAAACAGCTTATTGGTAAGTTCTTGCTTTCATTAAATCACAAAAGAAAGTTGTCCCTATTGTCTTTAAAATTTGACTGATAACCACTAGTGGTTCAGCACAACTAAAGACTGTCTACAAAGTCCAGCTCGAGAAAGAAACTCACGTACTGAGACCTGTCCGTGATTTTTGCGACCTTTGCCTCTGCAAAACTTTCCTCCAATTTTCCCAGTGTTTCTTGAGTCCTGATAAAGAATGATGAATCGTGCATTAACTGTGTATTTAATGTATCAGCTCATTAAATAAATACAATATTGTATTGTATTTAATAATCAATATATCAACCTACACATGTATTTAATGTATTAATACATTAACCATGTTTCATGTTTAAAAATAATGTTAAGTCAGTTTATTGTATTTATTTGATGAAACAATATTTTTAGTAACGTATATATTTTTCTGTATATTTAAATATACGTGTCTCATTTTGTTTTGAGATAAAAAGCATTGGATAAAATGTTTGAGAGGACTTTTATTTTGACAGGCTATGTTGTGGCGTGCAGCTCTGGTGGCGTGGTATCACCAGTGTAACACTGTGCATGCCAGTCATGTAAATGTTCACCGGTTGATTTGTTGCCTTATTTATTAATTTAAATAAAATGTCAGAATCCAGTTCGGAGCTCAATGATTATCTGGAAGGGAAGATCTCCTTCGAGGAGTTTGAGAGACGAAGGGAGGAGAGAAAAGCCAAACGAGAGGTAAATCCGTGGGTCATAAGTAGACTACAGTCTTGATGTGTTTGAGTATTTCAGAAATAATTGGAAATACATTTATCAGACACTCATCATATATCCATCATTATGCACCATATATTCGCCATATACAGTACGTTCAGTAAGTATTTGGTGCAGTTTCATGTAATTTTCTCTCTGTGTATACCACCAAAATGGATTTGAAATGTAGTGGTCAAGATAAAATAAGAAAGACTTTTATTATTCTTTTTTAGGGAGATTCTTGTGTCTTTAGCATGCTCAGTGCAACAAGAAAGAATAAAAAATGTATGACAATAGAAATAAATTTAAAAATAGACAGTTAACATTCTATGTGTATTGTTTTTATTCTTTGATGAAAATCCTTTGCAGTCTGGAACCCATGAACATCACCATTTTTTTCACTTGAGAAATTCTTGAGTTGCTTTTACAGTTTGTTTTGGGTCTTTATCAATAGGCTCGGATCATGAGCTGTCCCTTTCACTCTCCATACTTTTACCCCTAATCTGATTCAAGTTGAACTGGGTTTCATCTGTCCCGAGACCCCTATTCCAGAACTGAGCAGGCTTTTTAAGATTCATCTTCATCTCCAAGTCTAATCTGGCCTTCTTGTTCTTCAGTGTTACCAGTGTTTTGCATCTAGAGGTCTAAACCATCTGTATTTACATTCCTGAAGGCGTCTCTCGATTGTAGACTTTGACAGTGATAGGCCGACCTCCTCATGAGTGCTCTTGACCTGGCTAGATGTTGTGATGGTGTTTTTCTTTACCAAGGAAAGAATCCTGTGCTCATCCACTTTAGTTGTTTTCCGTGGTCTTCCAGGCCTTTTGGGTGTTGCTGAGCTAACCAGTGGTTGCTATCTCTTGGATGGGTTTATTTTGATGGCCTCATTCCCTTCCATTCTCTGGACCTCATGCTGACTTCCAGTGAACAACTACCAAATGCAAATTCAGTGCTTTGAATAAACTGCAGACCTTTCATCTACTCCCGGAATACAGAGAGAACGGGTCACACATGGCTATGAGCCACTGACAGTGAAGAATCTCTGTGAAAAATGGCCATGGTGGTGTACAGAGAGAAAATGACAATTTGCATGAATCTCCAAATGCTTATGAACCTAACTGTACTTGTAATTATGCACCATAAATTCATGGTATATTTGTTATATATACACTGTATATTTGATTATCTTATCCAAATCTGAACCACAAAGATCTACAATGTGTAAAGACTGCTAGATCACTGCTAGATTTGTAGTGATCTGGGAGCTTCATCTTTCTTTATAAGACTGTAAATTAATACATTTGAAAAAATTTCTACTCTTGGTTTGGTCAGAAAATGCATTTTTGTCAATATTACATGAAACTAATTTTGCTTACAGGTTTTTTTCTTACATCCTGAGCTGTGTATAAAAATGTGTCCCATGCATGGAAAGTGTTGTTTTTGGTTCCAGCAGGATGGAGGTGAGGGCTCTGATGAGAGTGAAGCTGTCCAGCAGGATGACACCATTCCAAGCACTTCGAAGCAAATGCCCAGATCAGCTTGGGCACATCAGACAGGTTGGTCTGATACCATTTCTGATTCAGGGGCCCTAAGCAACATCCTCCACCCACTCCTGTTGTATTGTTCTGTTGGTAATATGGGAAAGTTAATACCTCATTCATGTTAATCACAAACATTAAGGAGCAATTACTACTGCAATAATAAACAGCCCTGGTGTTGTCTGAAGCCATACTGACTGTCTGTAGTGGGGAAGTTTTGTTTATTTTTGCAGCTCACATTAAGTCATACTGTGCCTTAAACCACATGAACAAGTCGCCCATTTCCATTTGAAAACCTGTTATTTTGCCTTTTCCCTGATAGGCATTGCAGAGGAAGGAGTCAGCCCGTCTGTCCAGAAGGTCTTTGCCTCCATGCTTGGGGAAGGACTCGAGGAGACTGGGGATGAAGACATGGATGAGGATGATGATGACAGGGAGTGGAGAGATGGCGGTGAGGTTGAAGCTGATGATGATGAAGGTGGCGGCGGCAGCGAAGTCACACCAGGAGACGTGTTTGCCTTGGAGATGGAGCTGAACCGAGAAAACAAGAAGATGATGAAGGTGTGATTTACATCGCTAATGTGTCCATGCTGGAGAAGAGATTGGTCAGTTTTTCATGCTTATGGTGCTGTCAGAGTTTGGTCAGAAATGTTTCTGTGTTTCAATTCCAGGCCACTTCTTTCTACCATAAATTAACAAACATTTGCTTAGGGTGTGACAGTCTGTGTGCTGGCCCTATCATCAGGAGAGTTTGACCCTGGTGATGCCACAGCCATCCATGTGTGAGAGTCTGAGAGAGCATAACTGACCCAACCCATCACTCACTCAGCATGATGCTAGCCAACATGGGCGTCCATTAGTTGCAGTGGCAGCTAGGGAGTGTTTTGCTCACACAGTTGATGAAATACAGTTCTTCTGTTTCAGTGTGTGTTACTGTGTGTGTGTGTGTGTGTGTGTGTGTGTGTGTGTGAGAAAGTTGAGAGAGAAAATTTGTTTTTTTTTCTCTCAACTTTCCATTATTCTTGGTGTTATACTTACAGTCCTAAATGTTATGTAACCTAGTGTTTTTGTCCTTTTTGTAGGAAAGACGGCCCCGCAGTAAACTACCACGTGCCCTACGAGGCTTAATGGGAGAGGCCAATATCCGCTACGCGAGGGGAGATAAAGAAGATGCTATCCTGATGTGCATGGAGATCATTCGCCAGGGTCTGTTAGATCTATTTACATTATGATCCCTATTCCTGATTTAGAAACTTGAAGCTTTCCCCACTACCCTTCTACTAAATGTTTAGAAATAATAGAGCTATTTGTAGTTTTAGACACAGTTCTTAACACTAGAACCACCAAGGGGGTCATTTTTACCCCCCTGGCATTTTCAAATGCTTGTAGTTCTGTTAAAATAAAACCCCTACACCTTTAAGTTCATGACTTTTCCTAAAATGGCTGTATTAATCATCTAGTGGATTTTGGTGAGTGTGTGATAAAAAGAAAAATAAATATGACCATTTATACCTAGAACCGCCGAGGAGTCATTTTTACTCCCTCGTTTAGATCACCGTATACAGCTGTCATTTTTCGCGCCATGCCCCTCCCGGTTGCTTAGCAACGCTAGACGCTTGTGACGTCATCCGACTTTGACAGCGCACCATCGATTAAAATACTGCGTAATTTAAGACATTGACCCGTACAAAAGATATATGTGATCCTGGAGCTCTGCAAGCTGTTGCGCAGTGAGCACGTTGCAAGGCCAGCACAAACACCAGCTATCTCGCAGGTCATCCACAATCAGAAGAGGAAGAATTGCAGTGTAAAGCGCAAGTGCGCAAAAAACAAAACCACAAAAATGTGCATGAAGTGCCAAAGTGCTGACCTAAATAATTATTTATTTGCAAAAAAACCCCAAAAACACAAAAATAAATATATTTTAAACACTTATTTTGTCAAGTCTCCATTATTATTTAAAAAAGAAGATGGGAATGAGCCACTTCACAGCTTCTAGAAATGACATCTTAGCATCGCTGACACTATTGCAGCAGGGGGTTCAAAATTACTAAAATCCATTTACTTAGCATGATTCAGGTCAGTAAATCAGGATCTAACCATAAAGATGGGGCTCAATAGGTTTTCTCTGCAGAAATGTTTAAAGAGGGAAATGTTAAAAGTGTTGGGGTTTTTTTTGTATGGATAATGTCTCAGCTCCCCTGGCGTACGAGCCCTTCTCCACGCTGGCAATGATCTACGAGGACCAGGGCGACATGGAAAAGGCGCTGCAGTTCGGCCTGATCGCGGCCCACCTGAACCCCAGTGACTGCGAGGAGTGGGTCAAACTGGCCGACATGTCCCTGGAGCAGGACAACGTCAAGCAAGCCATCATCTGCTATACCAAAGGTCAGCTCATACCTGATCACCGCAGTAGCAATCACAGGGGTTTTGGAGCAAACAATTTTCTATGTCTGGAATTAGCCTGGGTTCTCTAAGAGCTTGAAACATAATAGAGCTTTGTGAAAGCCTCTGATTTCAGGATTCTGTTCGCTTCTCTGATTTTGCACAGGATGTAGTAAATGAGTGATGGAAGATATTATCGATGTGTATACTTATTACCTTTATCACCACACACCACAAACAGACTTGCCTATGTGGTTTCTGACACCTCGTAACACACTTCTGTGTCTAAAAGCAGACACATGTACACTGCATAGCTGAAAACCGTACTGTTCCACTTACCGCAGATGTAACACTAGAAGCCAATAGTCACCCAAATCAGTTTTGTAAGTCTAGCCCCAAAATATCCGTCAGGCTGATTAGACCACATCCAGTTTCTTAGTAAGGTAGAGTAGACTTGTATGACTTTAAATTAGACAACATTGTGTTTTAAGAAACCATCTCAGCAGAAAGGGTACTGATCCAGAATCAGTTTTATGACATTACCATCATAAATATGGAGGAATCTGACCCAAGATCAGTCCTCTCCATTTTCATATCTCACAGTAAGTCATACCGAGTCCTAAACCACATACACTCCATCTGTACTCAGCAGTTAGCAGTGTTGTTAAGCTGTTAATGATTCTCCATCGAAGGCCTATGTTCTGTATTCCATCTATGTTCTGTATTCCTCTGTTGGCTAGCAATTAAATATGACCAGAGTAATGTGCGCTATCTGTGGGAGCGTTCCAGCCTCTACGAGCAGGTGGGAGAGCACAAGCAGGCCATGGACGGATACCGCCGCATCCTGAGCCTTCTGCCCCCTACTGACGGAGAGCACTTCATGCAGCTGTCTCGCGACATGGCAAAGTGAGTCTCACAAACGCATACATAGTGGTTGCATGGGGCCGTTAGTAGCGAGTTCTTAACTCATTGTTTTAACAGTCACATCTAATTGTTTAAAAAAAAAATGTATGTTTCCCAAAGACATTCAACTGAATTGAATTTGTTTGTGAGATTAGGAGTTACTATGAGAGCAACGAGTTGTCCTCAGCTATAGGGGTGATGGAGGAGGCTCTGGACCGGCACCCTGAGCTGGTCAGCCACGAGTGTGTTAACATGGCAGCAGAGCTCTACATAGCCAACCACCAGTACGGCAAAGCCTTACAGGTGACAGAAATTAGACTGCGTATTTAAGGGTCCCTCGGTGGAGGTGTGTGGAAAGCGACTGGATGCTTGATGAAGTGATACTAGTGTGTACTGTATGTTTAGGCCTTGGTCAGGTTTTGTAGCATCACACTGGAGAGAGAGTCAAGCAAGCAAAAAACTGAGGAGCCGACTGACACAACAACTGAGGGGGAGGGAGAACAGAAGGATCTGAAGGAAGATGAGACAAAAGAAGCAAAAGGTCAGTATGGAGGAGATGCATACACTTTTAGAGGCCTGCAATGATCTGAAATATGGTCTTGTAACATCATCAAACCGTCTATAGCAGTGTTTCAGATCATCAAGACCAACTTGAGCTGGATTGAAACTGCGCAGGGCAGTTGGTAAACGGGAGTAGAAACATTGCAGAAGAGCTACTCCGCCAGCTCCAACCCTAAATTACCTTCCCTGAACTGCTGAATGTAGCTAGATGGAGGTGAAACCTGTAGGAACGTAGATCTCCGAGCACAGGGTTGGTGGTTGTTTCTTCCCACGAAAGCTTCTGTAGCCAAAAAGGAGACCTAACTGACTCAGTCGTTGTATTTTTCTGCCTAATGAGATATTCAGCAGTGCTGGATGTCAGGCTCGAAGTTGTAAACAGATGTCTGACCCAGTTCTGTAGGTTTAGATGCATACTCACTGTGTTTAATCTTCAAGACTTCAGTTGTCACAATCTCTGGGCATACAGCATGTCCAGTTGCCAAACACTTGAAGCCTCGTTCTAGCTACTCACTGCTGTATTTTCCTTGTTTCGTGGCTACCTGTAGATGGTCCAGCCTTAGTTCCTCTTCCTGGTGCAAAATACACATTTTTAATTATTTATCTTTCATGGTTGAACTCCATATGATTCAGAAAGAGGAACGTTTTAAATTGACTGAAAATATGAACATAATTAGCTAGCACCAGATCAGTCATCAAGCTTGACACACCCTAGTAATACCACCACAGCCCATTGTGGGGCACACAGATTAAAAATACATGCATCTGTGCTTGACTCTCTGAGATCAGACTTAATGCAGACTGCTTTTCTCTCTGCAGGAGAGATTTTGGAGGTTGTGGTACCTAATGATATTCCGGTAGATATCAGGGTGAAGCTTATGGTCTGCCTGATCCACCAGCATGTCTTCAAACCCCTGGATGTGAGTATCATATTAATTTCATACCACAGTTGTGCATGATATAGAAAAGGAGCCCCGAACCGTTTGTCAAACGTGCTTTAATATCGACAGTTCCTTCCACCACAACATGCACAGTCTTTTTTGATGCACAAAGAGCCCGAAACGGCCCCAATATCAGCTCAGCTTTTGCACTATTTTGTGTTGTTTGAAACTGAATGTGGATTTAAGACATTTCTCAGCCTGTCTCATTTGCTGATTAGTCTGAAACTTGCTCCTCAGTGCTACCAATTTCTTAGATAAAGTATGATAGTAGATTAATGTTCCAACAGGGCTATCAAATTGATTCGATTGTCCTTTACCCCCCAAAAAAATCCAGTTACACTGAACCTTCAACTTTCTTTCTGCAGCCAATGCTGACGTCTCTGATGGAGCAAAGCCCCGAGGAGCTGGGTGACCTGTACCTGGATGTGGCCGAGGCTTTCATGGATGAGGGAGAGTACAACTCGGCCCTCCCGCTACTCTCCGCCCTTGTCTGCTCAGAGAGATACAACTTAGCCGTAGTGTGGCTCCGACACGCAGGTGCGTGTTCCTCCTGTTATCGGTTGGCTTTGGCCTACACTTTTTTTTTTTTTTTTTTTTGCTACCTACTCTCACTTTTTTCTTCTGAGCTTTAGTCCAAAATAATCTTCCAATATAATGACCCAAGCTTGGAGTGTATCTCAGTCCACCTCTCTAAAGTGGTAGGTCAGCTGACGCAAACCAGATGTATATGTCACCCCACAAACCATAATGTATATGAAAGTGAAGTGAAAGTGACCATTCTGTCATACGTGAACACACGACAGCACACAGTGTGAACAGTGTGAAAGTCTTTCTCTGCATTTAACACATTCACCAAGTGAAGCAGCAGACAGCCAGGAACACAGCGCCCGGGGAGCAGTGTGTGGGGACGGTACCTTGATCAGGGTACCTCAGAGATGCGACTGGCAGTCTTGGGAATCGAACACACAACTTTCTGATCGCAGGGCGAACGCCCTAACCACTAGGCCACTGGCTGTATGTTTGTGTAAATCAAATTAATAATGTAACACACAGCTGATTAAATATTGAATATGATTAAAATATTGAGTGAATATTGAGTTCAATATGTGATAGTAAGTATGTGATCTTGGTGTGTCCAGAGTGTCTGAAGGCCCTCGGTCATTTGGAGGTGGCTGTAAAGAGCTACAGCAAGGTGGTGGACATGGCACCTCTGCATCTTGAGGCGCGTCTGGCTCTGTCCACTCTCCAGCAGCAGTTGGGCAGACCCAACTGTGCCCTGCAGGCGCTGGAGCCCATGTACGACCCTGACACTCTGGCCCAGGACTCCTCAGCAGCCCAGCAGGTGTGTGTTAGTGCACGCTTGAGCTTGTCTTTAATTGGGACCTGTTATAAATGGGTTTGATGAGTGAACAAATGGGTGTGTTCTGTGTGGGTTAGGAGCTGAAGTTGTTGCTGCACCGCTCCACACTGCTCCGATCTCAGGGCCGGACTGAGGACTACATAGATGCTGTGTTTACCATGCTGTCCATGCTGCTTAAGGTTTGCGCTTCTCATTCTCTGTCTCTCCTTTCCTTTTTTTTTTAGTTTTCTTTGCACTTCCACAGCTGATTATTTACCATTTTTGGGATTGAACTTTAGAAGCCCAGAGAAGTCTGAGAAGCACTTCAAACATCTTTTTAATCAAACAATAACACAAACTTGGCAAAATCCACTGAACACACGGTGCTGACTTTCATCAAATCTGGACCGTAATAAAACCTTTGATTTATTTATTCAGTAAACACACATGCAGTTTATAACAAAAATGTAACCCAAAACATGCATGAATTTGTTAGATGCTGGTGTAGGATTTCCTCTACTGATGCTCACAATAGCAATTTGAGGCCTGTTTGCTCCCCCTTGTGGAAACTGTTCAGACTGCTGAAAATGGTTTTACAATGACCTGGCACACCCTCGGGAATTAAACAGGTGAAGGCTATCTCAGTATAAACACAGTGTTGGTGTAGGAGCAGCACAGTATAATACGATTACAATGTTTGGGATGTTGTTTGAAAGCACTACTTGATGAATAAGTTCTTTTAACCTAATTTTTAACATCTGATATTTTTTCTCTTTGTTATTCATGAGCTATTGATGGCTAATATAATCACCAAACTATAATTTTTTCAGCACTGTTCATCGTTTTTAGTGTTGATGAGCTAGTTCGGGTCAGCTCGGGACAGATTTTCTGTGAGCAATCTGGTGATGTGGTTCGAGTCAAGACATCTTGGTCTGAAAATGATTGGTCTGTATTTGGGTTCGGACCAAAGTTTCAGGCCCAGTTACTCATGTGTATATAGTGATCTGTAGTGAAAAAAATTGTGCTGGATCTGGTGCAGTTTTTTTACTTTGCTTTTCCCCTGTAGGTGGCGATGGTGAGAGCTCAGGTGTGTCTGATAGCTAGCACCTCCTCCGGCACCAGGCACCTGCGACTTATCAAAGTATCCCGCAACAAGCTGTCTGAAATTGAGGACCAGGAGGCAGCTTACTCGGATGTGACGGGTAGCTGTTGCATCTTCATCTTTTTTTACAAGTGCCTTGAAATGTTCTGTTAATCATGTGCACGTGTGTGCTGTAGGTAAGACCAGCGTTCTGTCTCGGGATGACTGGTGGAGCCTTTTGCTGCAGTGTCTCAACGCTCTGTGTGAAGAGAAGCGTTTCACTGAGGCCGAACTACTGGTTGACTCCTCACTGGAGTTCTACTTGTTTTACGACGACCGGGTCAAGCGCAAAGAGCTGGAGTACCTGGGCCTGTCCGCAGCCATCCTGGACCACAACTTCCAAAAAGCCTACAACTACATCAGGTCAGTGTGTGACTACAAAACAAAAAACTCAATACCGGCCCAATCTACATCAGTTGTCTACACCAGGGGTCACCAGTCTGATCCACAAAGGTCTAATTTGGCTGCAGGTTTTCATTCCAGCCAAGCAGGAGCTCACCTCCTATAACTAATCAGTTG
Organism: Hydrocynus forskahlii; assembly: GCA_037974365.1. Taxonomy (NCBI): domain Eukaryota; kingdom Metazoa; phylum Chordata; class Actinopteri; order Characiformes; family Alestidae; genus Hydrocynus; species Hydrocynus forskahlii. The sequence continues at coordinate 30,645,353 of JBBPCX010000088.1, read as the reverse complement.
TTTTAAGATGGAGCCTTTCTTCTGCAGTCACGTTGGCCCTTTCTGGACAAGATTGGTGAGCCCTGGTCCAAGTCAATGCTCATGGTGCACAGGAAGATCTCCATTTTAATTGGCTCATCATTAAAGGTAATTTTGTGGAAACCGAGAGAAAGAGTAAAGTGTTTTTTTGTCTTTGCATGCCCAAACCCCTGGGATTTTTTCCAAAGTTGCTTTTAGATTTGGGGGGGGGGGGGTTGTTTAATATAGTGGGCGGCACAGCAGGCATCCGGGACATTAAGTCCCACTGGATTATTAAAATCATATAATCTAAAAAAATTGTCTCAAATGGTGACTCTACAGAAGGCAAAAATGTTCTTTCCTTCTAATGTAAGTTAATGTAAACACATTTTACCCCAAGCCATTTTTGAGCATTTCTGTTGATCCATTCATCAAGTTTAACGTGGGAACAAAAAATAAAAATTGGCAGCGGACAGTGGTAATATATTACGCCTCTGGTGATGCTGTATGTCTCAGGCTGATGCTGATGAACAGCGTGGAGCAGGCGCAGCTTTGGAATATCTTTAACCAGGTGACGCTGCATTCTCAGGACGTGCGCCACCACCGCTTCTGCCTGCGTCTCATGTTGAAGAACCCTGAGAACCACGCCCTCTGCCTCCTCAACGGACACACCTCGCTGGTGTCAGGAACGTTCAAACATGCCCTCGGTAGGTCACCGGAAATTAGGTCAACCCAAATCTTCCATACTCCACACATGTGCACTGTTTATGAGGACACTTTTGTGGAATTTTGGGTGAAATTCAGCCCTTGTATTGATGGTAATGTGTAGAAATCCGCAAAATTACCTTGAAATACCTAGGTAACGCTTAACATTCATGTCACAATATTTGTTGTTTATTGCAAGTGACATACATGTGTCTGTTGTATGGCAAGATCTAAACAAACCTAATATCTGTAGGACATTGCAACTCAAAAAATGCAATACATAAATTTGTAATAATACCATGTTGAAAAGCTTGTACATCAATCCCTTTTTAATTGCAGTGTTCTCTGTGTGTCTTAATGAGCAGGTCAGTACATGCAGGCATTCAGGAATCAGCCCCGTGACCCTCTGCACAGCTTGTGTGTGGGCCTCACTTTCTTCCACATGGCCTCCCAGAAGTTCGTTATGAAAAGACACCCACTGGTCCTGCAGGTGCAGTAAAACAGCAGAGCGATAATAGAGATGTTTTCCCCGACAGCACATCCCACAGGGTTGTAATTCTGTACAACAGGGACAGTGCATATATTTTGGAGGCTGAACTAGTTTTGACTTATTCTTTTCAGTCTTTGCAGCTCTGTTGAAAGTATAGTTCAGTGAAAAATAACATTTACACAATTTCACATTGTACACTAGAAGTCAATAGTCTACCAAATTTTCCCTGTAAATACAGTCCCAGAACTTTTCTGGGCCCACTTAAACTCTTCAGTAAAGACAAACGGATGTGGTATAAGACAGTATGACTTAATGTGAGCTGTAAAAATGAATGAACCTTTACTGTGTAGCCTTTTTACACAACAGGGTCTGTTTTCACAAACTGAATCAAGAGAAGGAATGCTGAGTCATAAATATGCTGAAAATAAATATGGAGGAATCTGATTTGAGATCAGTCCTCCACAACCCCAGGTGTTGTCAGAAGTGCCTGCCTGTAGCAATGATGTTTTCTTCATGTTTATGGCTCACCGTAAGTCACACTCCTAAACCACATGCACAAGTCTGCAGATTAGGTCCCGCACTACTCTGTACATCAGTAGAAGGAGACCTCCTCTGACCAGGCAGCTGGTGGTCTAGTGGTTAGGGAGTTGCCCCTTCGATCGGAAGGTTGTGGGTTTGAGTCCCAGGACTGCCAGTGACACCACTGAGGTACCCTTGAGTGAGGTACCCTTGAGCAAGGTACCATCCCCACACACTGCTCCCCGGGCGCTGTGTCCCTGGCTGCCTCTTGCTTCACTTGGTGAATCAGTTAAATACAGAGAAAGAATTTCACAGTGTGTGCTTTGCTGTGGTGTGTTCACACGGGAATATAAGGACCACTTTACTTTTTTATTTGGGTGAAGGATCACTCCCAGCACAGCAGTGGCATTGATGTGGTCGTGACATGGTAACGTGTTGTGCTGGTACGAGTGTGTCTGACACCGTGGTGTTGCTGGGGCTTCACTGCCAGGTTTAGAGTGGTCCACCACCCAGAAAGATCAACTTACAGTCAGCTCTGTGGCCAGAAACTGGAAACTGATGAAGGACTAGTGGATGACCACAACAGATAAGCTACCATCTCAAACAGTACACCAGCAAGGTGGAGCTACAAGGATTTCATAATGAAATGGCCAGTGGTTGGATTTCAAATGCTTTTTATCATCACCTCTTTTGTCTCCTCAGGGCTACTCGTTCTTGTGGCGTTACGTGGAGCTTAGAGGTCACTGCCAGGAGAGTTTTTATAATTTGGGTCGGGCTTTACACCAGCTGGGCCTGACCCACTTGGCCATTCACTACTACCACACAGCCCTCACCTTCCCTCCACTCAAGCTGGATGTGAGTAGAGAACAGTTTTTTTTTTCATATTTGCTTATTTTGAAATATAAAACTTTAGAACTGGAAAAAATGAAAAAAAAATCTTTTCAATAATATAAAAATATGATTGAATTAAAAATTGAAAAAATGTCACTGCTATTGAAATGAACTGAAATAGTATAAAAATACAACTATGTCAAGTATTTGATGTGAATAAACATTTGGTAATTTGGCAAAAAAAAAAAAATCCAATTTGCACAATTTTTCACTAAGCCCATGTTCGGTGACTTTTGCTTTTGTTTAGAACTGGAGGTTTGAGGCTGATGTAACTAATGAACACTAGAAGTCAATGGTCATCCAAATCATTTCTGTAAATTAATCTTCAGAACTCCTCTTAACTCAATCAAACCACATCCAGCTCCTCATTAAGGTGGAGCAGACTTGTGGATGTGGTTTAGGTCACAGAATGACTAACTGTGAGCTGTAAAACTGAACTAAACCTCACTGTGTAGCTGAAGACTGTGGATGGCATTTGTTCACAATCGGGTCTGTTTTCACAAAAGACACTACACGCTAACCCAGAATCAGTTTTTGTGGCAACACTCATTATAAATCCATAGAAATCTGATCCAGGATCAGCCCTAATAGCCCTGCTTTACTAATCCGTAGTTTTGTTCATTTTTATAGCTCACAGTAAGTCATGAATTGTCCTAAACCACATACACAAGTCTGCTCAGCTTTAATAAAGAGCTGGATGAGTTTAGAGCAGGTTGAGAGAGGGATTAATTTTTCCACAAAGATTTAGGTAACTGTTGACTTGTTCGCCACATCAGCCTCCTAGCTCCAGCTCTAAAAAAAAAGAAGGCAAATTTGGACATCAGACATGTCTTAACTGGTAATTAAGTGGAAATTTTATACATTTGTTTTGCTATTTCTGTAATGAGGAAAATCTTAGGACATGTAAAAATTGGGACAATCAAACGAGGCGTGTACAAATAAAGTGTTGTAATGAGTAATAACACTTTTGTCTCTTTGTGTTTGTGTTTGAAGGGGATTGAAGATGATCAGGTGGATCTCCGCCGAGAGATTGCGTATAATCTCTCCCTTATTTACCAGGCTAGCGGCAACAAGGAGATGGCCCGTCACTGTATTTACACATACTGTACCATCTGAAGGAAGGGTGTGTGTGTGTGTTTCTGATATGGATTACACACAATACCACAATGTATGTAAAATAGTCTTTTCTACTGATTATTTTTTCAATAAAACTTTTAAATTCATTGCAAGATGTGTCATATTGAATTAAATGCACTTGGGGCTACATGTTTGTTGAAATTGTTCATATGGTAAAGTGCTCATGTCCTAATTTTTATTTTTTCCCTGAGGTCCACTTGGAATAAAGGTAAAGTGGCATTTGGCAGACACTTTTTTCCAGAGTGACTTACAATCATTAGTTACAGGGACAGTCCCCCTGGATACACTGGGTCTTGCTCAAGGACACAATGTTGGAGGGTGGGTGGGGTTCGAACGTGCAACTTTGTGGTCATCGAGTTATTAGGCAAGTGTTTTACCCACTGAGCTGCTACCACCCCTATTACTGTAGACTGATGTACCAAAAACAGATGTAAATTTGATTTTAAAGTGACCACAGGTTATATGTAAATGATCTCTGCTCTGATTGGCCGCCCTGCACTGCGTCCCATACAACAGTCCAGGCTGGAGCAGTCTTTAAATACCTTTGCGATTCTGCTTCTAGTTAGGGAGGATCGCAAACTACGTGTACAAAGAACTGTTCCAGCCCACTGAACTGAAAAAAGTAGGAGGGTGATGCGCTTTATAGCTTCAGAAGGAATGGGTGGAGTTAAACCACCCTGCTGGTTTTTGTGACATTACAAAACAATGAAAACGCAAGCTCGTGCGGCTCCGTTAACTAATATGGACTAGGAAGTGAAACGGAAACACAGTGAAACAGAAATATGGAGTGAAACAGCACATTAAACAACATTTACACTCCACATCAATCTTATTTTTTAAGAAATGTGAGGCAGATAACACTTTTTTTTAAATCGCTGTGATGCAGATAACTTCAAGCTCCAGTGCGGAGATACTTTCCCTGCTTGACTACAAGGGGTCGCCACCGTACAGCTGATCAGACCCTGTTGAGCTTTATTATCGATAAATTAATAATAAACCCCATAGATATATTTATACTGACCACGATATATATGTATAATTACATATATGTTATATATAAATATATATATATATATTTATATATATATGTGTGTGTGTGTGTGTGTGTGTGTTTTATTTGTCATATCCAAGGAATTTTTCCTAATATTACAATTTCTCTCCAAATGTGATGAAAGAAGGCCTGGTTGTAATAACAAGTGCGTGGGTGTAAACACGGTTGCTAAATAAAATAACTGTATTAAGTAATTAAAATGCTGCTGAAAATCACTCCTCCCCAGTTTCTCCCTCCCTCTCCGGTCCACACCGCCCCTCGCAGTGAGCTCATCCCTCGGCCAAGACAAATCAGGGAATGTGGGTCTCCAGCTCACTCCTGCTCCTCCATCCATCACCCCCACAACAACAATAACAAAAGAGAAAGAGAAACACACCTCCATCTTTCTGGTTGGTGTTTACTAGCACGGATCGTCCTCTCTCCGTGGACTGAGCGGTATCAAGCGGCAAGGTGGTTCAAAGATGAGCCCGGCTCCGTGCGGGCGGACCGCGGGGCTCCGGACCCAGCGCTGCCGGGGCTGGCCTCGTCTGCCGTAGCCTCGCAGCCCCCGCCCCGCCTCTGCCGCGCCTCAGCTCGGGCTCACTGTCGGGGAGCCCCGCGGGAACGGGCCTCGGACTCCAGCTCCTCACGTCCGAGAATGGAGAATTCGCCCGGCAGCTGGTGAGTCCGGACTCGGTCTCTACACGGTGAGGGATGATCTCTGGTGTCGTTTTGTGTCTGAATGGCGAGCCGTGTTTTGCTGCCTGTTTTGTTTACATCGCAGTATAACAGGTCCTTGCTATTTCTAATGGGGGCGAATAAGTCTTTAAGATAGAATTTTAGGTTAAGCCATTTCTGACTAGGCATAAAATGCGCGGGGGGGGGGGGAAGCCATAAGACCATAAGACCATAAGACCATTTGAGGGGCACATTGAGCCCCGCAGGCCAGCAGGATCCTGATAACCTGTGACCAGAGAGGGGTGAACTTGGGGCTATACGCTCCACGCTCCAGGTTCTGGTATAAGAGTCAAGTTCACCCCTCTATGGTCACAGGTTCTCAGGATCCTGCTGACCTGGGGGGCTCAGGGTGCCCCTCAAATGGTAACGGGACATCTTTCTTTTAAAAAAAAAATAATTAGTGAGATATAAACCAAGTCATTCAGGGTGGGTTTGATGTGTAAATCTTAACTGTAATTAACTGATTTTCTTTACAGTGGTGGTCAATGGAACCAGGAGTCTCAAATGTAGCTCTTTTGTTTTTGATCCAAAAATGATCGGTGATGGTAACTAAGCATTTAAGGGCATAAAACTCTGTACACATCTGGTTCCATTCGGCATCAGTGTGAACAATTTCAACTTAAGTGTCGACTCTGAATGACCGTGTTTACATCTCAACCGTAGGCGGAAACATTGGTGGAAAACCTTTGTCATGGCATCACATGCTGAGATACAAGCGCCAAATTCCTCTTCCCAACACAAGTGGTACTGATATCTCAGCTACATGTGAGGCTGAGATGAAATGCCACTGCCTTGACTGGCACCCACGCCCTTTGTGGGCCTTTGCCGAACAATCTCAAACTCAATTTCAGGGCGGCTTGGTTTTCTTTCATTCCAATATCTGAGTTCCTATTAGGTTCAAGCAAATGTCCAAGGAGCGCATTCATCTTGGAGCGGTGCCCGGTCGCAGGCGGCTTAGCATGTTCACAGCTCACATTTCAGAACAGCAAATTGTGTTTTCTGAAACAGTGAAAGAAGGATGTTGCCTGCTTCAGAGCTCTGAATAGGAAAAGGGGTCACATAGGACAGCAAGTGGGAGCTTTAATGGTTTTCTTGTTGTTTTGCATTATTCATGAGCAATTGAAAAGGAAGAAAAGTCTTTGATCATGGTCCACAAAAATAGATGAAAAAACAGTTGAATTTGGAAATGAACTATTCAAAAGGTGTAATCTTGAGTAATATTGTGAATTAATACCACATAAGGCTGTTGTGTCTGTACTGGGTGGAGAAAATTAAGTCATAGACCCCTGAAAAACAGGAACCAGTGTAGTAATCTGTACTACAATATACAATGGCCCACTCTCATTCCTGTCAGAAGAAACAACCAAAAACAGCCTGCTCACTCAACATGCTGGCTTGTTTAGAAATTGGTTCTTGATATTAGATAGAGCTAGGACTTAATAAGGCAACGAAAAATACCTAGAAATAGAATAAATAGACTTGAAAAAATAAAAAGCATGCATAAACGTTACGGATAAAATACACCGGGATTTGTAGGTCAGTGGTGATATCCTATACTTTCTCTGTACACATCTACTGATCCTTATACCTATAAAATGCAGAAACTGGGATGACATCTGCCTGATTAATAAATAGCTTACAAAGGAGGTAAACCGAGTCAAGGCAATTTAGCACATTATTCCAGTGTCACCTACACCTGCTGCTTTTTCAGATCGCATTAAATACATATAAATGCAAATATTATTTTTTCAACCAAAGTTAATGCTGATACCAAAATGATGCTGGTATCATTGTGCATCCACAATGAAACCAAATTCTAATGTGTGTTTAAGAAGCTGGTGCATCATGCTCTTCCAACATTTCTCCTTCTTTGAATTCTTTGCTGAAAGAGCTGAAAACGTTTTAGCCCCAGTCTGGAAAACGGCAGTGTTACTTCAACCATCACAAATTAAAGGCCAAAACCATCTACTCAGCGTTCACTTTGTACCCAAGCTTTGGGCCGCTTCTACTTTTATGATGTTAATTCACCTATGTCACTTTTGTGCCTGTTATTGCGAAATCTAAATCTGGGTTTGGTTTGACCCTTACTAAACATTTCAAGACATTTCAAAACACTCGTTGTCAAGAACATTGAGGTGCAGCCCACCCAGGTGATGACTATGGGATGTATGTGATGACTGTAGGATGTAGGTAATGACTATAGGATATAGGTGATGACTAGAGGACGTTGCTAATGGCTGCAGGATGTAAGTGATGACAACAGGATGTAGCCGATGACGACTGGATATGGGTGTGTCATGTAAAATTCTTCAGTGCGTTAGCAGAATTGCAACATGAAACTAAATGTAACCGGATCAAATGTATACAATATTAGAAAGATTAACAGATATCGCTAAGGGAAAACAAAAAGACTTTTTCCATCTCTGGGAACCATATATGAACATTATAGAATCTGGAATCTAAACCCCTTTGTAAGTACAGTTATATTGCAAAGTGGTACCCAACAGTTGCTAAATGCTAATCTCCTTCTAAGATGTTCGAGCTCTGCTAAAAGAAGTGTAGACAAATGTCTGAAAAAGACATGATGAGTGACTGATGCTGAAGTGTCAGAAAGCAAGAAAACGAACCTGTTCTGAGGTGTTTGGAGCTGTATCTTCTTAGCAACGTTAGCTTAGTTCCCAGAACAAATTTCAGTTCAGGTTCATTTCTAACCAAGACTGTTGTCAGAGTGACAGAAAACTAAAATCAAACCTGTTGTTTGGTGTTTGTTGGTGTAGCCTCTTAGCCAGTGTTGTGCCAGTTCACACTGAAAAAGAACTAGTTCAAAATACAGTTTATTCAAATAAAAACGAACTAGTTCACGTTCATAGTTCATTTAAAAAAATGTTGAACTAAGTTCACAGCTCAAAAAATGAACTAGTTCACGTTCATGTTTTTTTTTTTTGTTTCGTTTTTTTTTACATTTTCAATACAGCGTCCTTCTATCTGAACCTCCTTCAATCTTCTCCTTCTATCTGTCATACGACTGAACAATCACAGACATAAGTTGCATTAAAAACAATTTTGAGGTTGAGAATAGATCTTACCACTTAAGCAACGCAACATGTTATGGTGACAGTGGAAAAAATGAGGTGCAGGTATACTGTATATGGAATTTTTATTCAGAAAACATTAACACAAGACATACCTTTTAAAGTGCTCAGAAAAGAACACTACTAAAAATAAACTAACAGCCGTTAGTTTTAGCTGTACTAAACGTAAATATCTTCCTTTTATAAGCTTATTTCCCATGTGTATTTCTGCCGAGGCGTCTGAACTTGAAGCACCGCCACGCTCTTGTGCTAGTCTCCTAGTGATGATGTGTTATGCGCAAAAGCATCGGCTCTGAGAGCCCTAAGAGCTGATTCTTTGTAGTGACTCAGAAGAGCCGACTTCCATCGAGTGAGAGCCGCACCCCATTTCTTCTCCTTTCGCTGCTCAGCTCTCACTCTCAGTGGCTCAGCTCTGTTCACGGCAGAACTTTGTTTTGTTTGGCAGCAATCACAAGTGAGGATATAGGATCATACCATTATGTGAAAACAGAGAAGACGACAGATGCGACAGTCAGGTGGAGCGTCTGTCTGTCCGTTCGCAGACACTAACTGAGAGGAGAAACCGCATCAGCCCATCTAAGCTGAGGCATTTGATTCTTCTGAATGTCAGCCTGCACTAGGGCTGCAACAATCGAATATTTTTGGAATCGAGTATTCTGTTGATTTTTTCATCGAGTAATCGGATAAATCATATTTTGTGTTTTTAAACAACTATATCAATAGTGTATTATGCAACATGAAAGGCCTCTTAAAATGAGCAAGCTATTTTTTGTTATTCCTCACAAAAAAAAGGTTTTTATTCAAACTCCGTGAAAACGTGAAACATTTATAATGTACATGAAAAAAACTATTAAATACAACTTCACAAACATAGGTTAGCCTATTTATCCATAGTTTTATCTTAATAAAAAAGGAAAAAGGGATGTACCCCCTGTAATAGCCCACCTGAGAATAAAGAATGAATAACACAAAGTATAAAGGTACAAAATAGCAAAAACAATATATTAAATAATTCAAGTATTACTAATCCAACTTAAACAGTACAGTTCAGTTTCCAGATGTATCCAGATGAGGTAGGTAGAGTAGAATGCAAAGCTGCAGCACCTGAACCGAAAGCGTCCTCATGTGAACTGTATTTCTCCACGTGGCTCAGAGCCTCTACAAGGTGACGTGTTTTTTATGAATGCTAACTGGTATGAACGCTAGCGCTTGTTAGAACATGCAACATCTGTAATTATTTGTAGACTGTTATGAGTCGATAGTGATGAGACATGATAAGTAGCAAGAGGGCAGATTTCACTCCTCATCTCTCCATCGTGCGCGTGCGGTGCACACACTCACATGCACACGCACACCCTGAAAAGTTACATCTCACAACTCGCCTTCCCCGTACATAAAGTAGTTATATGTACTGTTGTGGAAGGCCAGGTCCATTTTACCGTGTATACCCTGCACTATGTTGTCCGCCTTACGCAGTGTAAACTGGTCCCACACTTTAGACACTTTCTGCCTTTTACGCACACCGGGATCTTCATTTTCCGCCATTTTCATAGAGAGCAAAATAAACGCGCCGTCTTAAATCTCTGAAATGCGCGTCGGTTACAACAGTCCGTGTGAAACAATGATAACGGAGCTACGCAGTGTCTGCACAGCGGGAGTGATACGATAGCAGAGACATTTTAGATAGATGGACTTTGGTGACATAAATTAAACGAAGCCTTTTTGGTGACATAAATTAAACGAAACATTTTTTGTAATCGAATTATTCGGGTTTATCAACACACAAAGCGTTCATATTTGCCAAGTTAGGCTAAAATATGAGGCTACAGATGATGATAATAAACTAAGAGCCACTTGGGAGCCGAAAGAACCGGCTCTTCTTTGGGAGCCGTGCCACAAGAGCAAAGAGCCGAACTTCCCATCACTGTTTAAGCCTGCGAATGTAAAACGTGAACTCGCGGTTACGTTCATAATTTGTAAACCGACTCGTTCAGTTCAGGGCTCACGAAAAATAGGAACGTGTTCAATGAACGCCGTTCATGCACAACACTGCTCTTAGCTAAGCTAACAGTAGCTAAAATTAGCAGGTCACGAGGCCCACACACCACAGTAGAGACTCAGTTCCAGTTAACAGATGCTTTAGTTGTAAATGACACTGGTGTCGGAAATTTAATGTTTTCTGTGGGGTGTGTAACTCTTAGCTGTCGCTGAGTAAACTCCACACATAGTTTACTATATAAATCACATAGTTTTACTATATAGATGTAAAATAGAAATCTAGTTATACCATTTTCAAATGTTTACATTGTTTCCAAATACCACAGGATACCTTATTACTTTTTTGCCACGGGAAGCTAGGAGTCATTACTAGTTATTTTTCACAACGGAAGATGTTGCAATACACAGTGTTTCAGTGCATTGCAAAATGGATTCATTTCATTTGTATTCTATTAATCTCAATTTCATGTTACCTCTAGCCCGTTGAGATATCCTTGCTAGCTTCCTCTCAGGATCCGGATGGTTTCAAACATCTGCTTTTCTGCCTATACCAAATTTATGAGGTAGAACTCTGCACTTTGTGCATTTGTAGCTCATAATACTAAATTTCCTTCCTTGCTGCAGTAGCTTACGCAGGGCTTAAACAGGTAGATGATGCTTATCTAGACATGATAATATCCAGGATATTTTACTTGAGATGAAAAAATGATACGAGTATTTCCAGTCTTTATTCTAGAGCTCATCCTCTGACCTTTCTGGACTCACAAGGGTCAATTACTGGCCTGTTGATAATTGATTTAGAGCCCCATATGCTTAATCTGTTTTCCCCAGTTATTCTGTAGGATACTGAAGGGCACTAGGTACCACTGCTTGAATGGGGCTTCAGCCGTTGTCCCCGCTGGCCTCCACCACCCTTTAATCTTTCCATTACCTGTATTCTGTTGGAAGTCATTGCGAGTCATTTAGTGGATCAGCGGTCAGTGTAAAGCCCTGATTAAGCTTCTGTCTGAGATGAAGTCGAAAATGAATAGGAGATTTAGAGGCAAAACCACTGAGGAAAAATGTGTGAAGAGATAACTGTATGCTGTCAGCACCTGGTAGGTGGTCATTTGCTGTGGCCAGCCCAGTGCCAAGCCACCTCTCGCTGAGGGCATCTAATGTGGTGTGTTGACCAGCAGTGTCTCGACTCGAATCACGTCTGTTTTTTCAAATGAAGTTGTTTCAAAGAGTCACTGGTTTGCATACTTCAGTTATTTCAGTTCACACAGCATTTAAGAATGGATGGATGGAGCATTTTCCAGTCGTAAAATAAAATGAGCTGATTAATGTTGTTTACACATTCCATTCACTAATTAAGCCATTATTAGTACAGCTTATTTTTGCCAAGACTCTTCCTCCAAACTTAATAGTCACACCATGGTCTATTTCATAGCCTTAAGAGCAAACACGTGCCAGCCTTGTTAATTCTGTATATTGCACACAACAATGTTACCATTTATTCTGTAAGCCAGTGGTCGCCAGCAGCCTTCTCCTGGAGATCACCTGTCCTGCCCCGATAAGCTTCAACGTGCCTTCTACATGCTGTCCCTCCCTCCATACTTAACACCACAGCCAATCAAAAAGAAGGTTAAAACCCAGGGCAGGTGTTGCATATTGTGTCCAGAGCTAGACCTTTCAGGAAGTTAGATCACCAGGACCAGTATTGGTAAATAATGTTTGGGAGCAGATAGGCTTCCTTACATGTTTTGATGGGATTTGTAATATAACTGTGAAAATTTCTGTAATGTTCAGAGGCTTTACTTTCAGATATCTATTGAAGGATCAAAACTGGGTCCTATCCGAATGTCTGGCATAAGCTTCATTTGTCCAGAAAGCTCCTCTGTTGTTGTCGTGTTCCTGTGTTTGTGTGTCTCACGTTGACTCAGAGATGCTACAAATTTCCCCTGTATGATGAGAGGGTTTGCTGTGTCTGAGTGAGAACATTGAGATGGCTTGCAAGTCCAGTGGATGTGTCAGATAAGAGCTCTTTAATAAGGCATGAGTCATTTGTGTTTAGTGCATCTGACCCTGCTAATGGAAGAACCATGATGAGGATTTCAGCTATCACACTTCTGCATCACGACCAAACGTATAGAGCCGAAATAGATTGATGGCGGAATAGCAGCGTGGTTGATGCGACCAAATTATGCTCATGCAGTGCACACCCAAGGATAATTGTTAATACCGTAATTTGAGCCCTTTCCTTTATTACCATACGATGCTTCCAAGAATGAATCGGTCATGTCATGCTCTCTCAACATAGCTGCAGGTGCTTGGCTCTTGTGCACTTCAGCATGCATTCAGTTACATCCAGTGATATCATAGATAGACAGGCAGCCTGTCTGCTGGGCTGAGCAAGACAGGGCCTGGAGCTGTTATGCGCTTGCACTGCTGCTAACCCACTGACCCTGTTAAGCATGGGCTCACTTAACACTTGTTGCCTGCGTTTGCCACAGATAATTAGGCAACTGTTGGACCCCTTGCATAGATTTTTGCTCTTGTTAAGGTACAAACCTGCAGTAAGTCTAATGAGTTTCATCTCCCGGTGCAACTGAAGTCCCAGAAGGTCGTAATCAGGCTTGCACAAGTTGCATTATCCCAGTAAAATGCTGATATGCATCGCTGTACTGGTATCCTGGTAAATTTCTGTGTTGTCATTTCAGCCACTTCTGGCTCACCTCAAATCCTAGTTTATAGTCACCTGACCCCATATAATCCCATACGTATTCTCAATGAATCTATTAGTAAGGCAAACTTACTTCTTCAGGCAAGGCTCTCAAGAAGCCTTGATGGATGTTTACAGAACCCACGTCAAGGGTTCTCCAGAAGGAACAAGGGTGAAACCATTCTGACTAAAGCCTTTTAACAGTGTTCTTAGTCACGATTATCCCAAAATGTGGGTGATTAAATCTGTCCTTTTATGCTAATTAAGATATATCTTCACCATTCCACTGCTAAGCTCAGCCTCATACTCTACCCACGGAGCGGAAGAACTATCCTATGTTATTAAATGTAGCTGGTGGCCAGGTCTATCGACGGTTTGTCAGTTGCAATGTCGCTGGGTGTCCACACTTCCATGCAGTGATTTTCAGTCCGAAAGGACCACAGACTACAGACCAGACTAAATGCTGGCCAGTCATTGTCGGCAAACAGTAACTATGTCTTTTCTAACAAGACATAGTCACTGTATTGATAAAAGTGATATGAACTTCATAATTGTCTTTAAAGGTTTTGTTTAATGCAGTGAGGAGCGGGTAAATAAGATGTCCTTACTGACAGGCACAGCACTTTGTTTCACACAGGTCTGTTTTTGTTGTAGTGCGTGTCAGAGAATCAACTCCTTTTTGACCAAGTAAGCAGTTCTTGACTCTACTGAGCTGTCAGACCTTCTGGTGATAGCAGTCTGACTAACTTGAATAAGTAAACACAGCCCATTTTTCTTTTATAATGTGATGTATTTATAACAGGATATTTTGAAAAATTAATGTTGCCTAAGTGTTGTCAGACCCAGACAGTATCCAGAATAAAAGTTTAACTAAAAAGTCAAATGAAAATAAAACAACAAAAAACAAAAACAAAGTAAAAGGGGGTAATTTGCAAGATTTTGAATCCATGCTCTTAGTTGTTTGAACGGTATAAGAAGGTATATTTTGATTTCAGGACAACTTGTGCAAGGGACCAACTAGCTGTGAAATGGGCATCGTCATCCTAACATAAGCGTTTTGGTCAAACTCTTTCTTTGATGACCATTACTTAGATCAGTGTCAATACGTGATGGTGACTTCATGTCTGGATGACTTTTTTTTTCTTGAGCGTGACTCAAAGATCTCTCAGGTCATCCGTGAGCTAGTTTTGACCACACTATACGTGGCCATGTTTGTTGGATTATTTAAAACCACGGAAGAACGCAAGTTGTTCCTGCGTCTTAGGAGTCACCTCAGGATTGTGTGAGCGTGTGTGTGTGTGCGTGTGTGTGTGTGTGTGTGTGTGTTTTTACATGCACTCTGCAGTGGCAGGAAAAGGTCAAGGCCTGTGTTGGCTTGGGCTGGACAGGATGTGTTGTGTATATGAGTAATGTTCGAATAGCTGTGTATGACAATAACTGGCACTGAGGGAAATGGATGAGGTCAGGAATGTTAACCTGCCCTCACAATACACTCATAACACTCTCTGAACACATGACCCAGAATAGCTTTCATAGTCATGCTCTATTCTTTAACAGAGCAGTCAGTCTTATTCACCACTCCCATTGGTGTCTTAGTTCAGGCCATTGACCTCAGGCTGTATTTTCCTCCATAGGAAACAACCCCCATAGGAAACAAAAAACGCACACACTGTAGCTCCAGTGTCATTTTTGTCCCTTTAATGGTCATGTTTTGCTGAACCTCATAAGCCATGGTCTTTAAGTGCCTCGCCACATAACAAAACAGAACCACCTTAAGGTCAGGATGTGTGTTCTATTTACACCTCCCCAGGATTTTCCTAGACTGTCCTAGATTTTGGTTGTTTTTTCCAGGAAAATTGAATGCTCTTCCTGAACATGTTCTATCCCAGCCTTTTGATGTAATAGCATTTGTAATGAGGTTTGTACTGCCTCTTTTTATTTGTTTAGATAATTTGGCAAGGCTGGATTTTATTGGTTCCACAGGGCTGAGGTTGCAACTGTGGTTGTGGTTGCAAATGTAGTTGTCGTGTTCCAGTGTAGGATTGCATGACAGGTTACCTGTTTTTTGTTACCACAATCCAGATCGAATCCAAATGAGCACTCAACCAGTCCTGAGTTTTGAATGATGTTGAACATGTCCTGGCTCATCATAGATGTTCCAAATGGCACATGCAGCGAAGGCTAGTTCCTCCCCACCCACAACAACTTTGTTTGATTTCATTTCTTCCCGTTTCCTCCAACCCCTCTAGTCGACAGCAACCTTCTCCTTGAAATTAAACCTTTTCGATTATACCACATCCCCTCCCTCAGTTTGACCCTCACTTGACAAATATTTAATGAATTATTTAATTCACCAAGGCATTGCCCCCCCTTCACTTGAGAACCTTTCCCTTCAAACATCTCTGCACAGCCCCTCGACTGAGCATTAGTGGATCCTTTGGCAAATATGGATTTGGATAAAAGTATTCTAACAAATAATGTTGGTTAAACATAATGAAGGACACCATTTAACTTGGTGTTGCTAAGTAGACACTAGAGATGGGCAGTTTGGTCAAATTTGTAGAACATTATCCGAAAAATAACCCCTCACAAGAACACACAAAATGTTCAGGCACCTGCCTGTGTCCCCAGTAACATTTAACCTATTTAGTGATTAATGCTGATGATGCTATAAAGTTAGTTCATATTTTGGGAAAAGTGATCTGTAAGAGATATATTTAATGTGAATATATTGTTAAAAATGTAATAGTAAAAGATTTTATTGTATATTATGTATTTTGTATGTAACATATAAAGATATCTTTTAATATATCTTTTTATATAAATACTCCTGTATCTTTGTTCCCTTTGTATTGTATCATTGGTGGAAAATCTTTGTGTGTTTATGTTTAAAAAGACATTTTTTCCTGTAATCGTTCAGTGAACTCTTTCAGCCTACACAATGTATATATAAATTTTATGTAGATGTGTAGCTTGCGTTACACACTCATTGTTTAACAAAACCATCTGTCCAGCTGACATCTGAGACAGAATCTTCTCATGGGAATGTTCAGATCTGTTCGTCATCTCCAGGCATGCATGCCAGAGAACGGCCTTAACATATAGCCTCACTCAGCTGTAGCATCATGTCTACCATGGTAGCCTGATATTTGCCTCTGAGCTCCAGACAGGCCTCAGATATGGGTCAGTGCTTGGGGTACTCTGTTCTGGAGATGTGTAGGCTCTGTTATAAATAGTGCGACCCTCGACAGTGTATAAATAGACTGTGCGTAGATACAGAGCTGGAGCAGACCGAAGAGTGTGATGCTTGATTCTGGGAGCTACGTTTCCACAGATGCCTGGACATTATGGGATTCGAATGTAGTTTTCTGTTAACACCACGGACACACAGAGTTCAGTAGCTCCTGACCAAAGGATTTTAATGTTTTTATCAACGTCCCAGCAGGCTTTAGATCACTCTACCATAAACAGCACAAGATCTCCTTCTTGTTCTGAACAGATCCTTTTAACTCTCGCACTATAAGTAACAGTAAACACATGTCATTTTTAATGAGCTATTAAAAATGACATGCAATTTGCTTGTTTACTCACTTATATGCAAAAGTTTGGATATCCCTAGTTATATGACTTGTTTTGTAAATGAAAGTGAAAGTAAAAATAAGTGTCCATCCTCTACAGAGGCACTTCTGGACACATATTTTTCGGTTACCGTTACTGTTCTCTTCCCAAATGTAATGCTGGGAATCAAATGTGGCCTGTGCAAACGTTCTGCCATAATTTATGTGTTTAATTTGCCACTGGTATCTTTATTTATGACTGGTGGCCCCTAGATGGTTGCATTGGTGTTCCAGGTAATTGGTAGGGTGTTGCTGGGTGAATGCTATGGTATGGTAGGATATTGTGAATGTATTTGTATTGTATTCTGATACAAGTGGGCACACAAAGTACCACTATCCATTAAAAAAAAAGCTCTGTATAAGCACACCACTCCTGGTTGCACCTAACAATCCAGAGATAATTCCATGTTGATTTACCAAAAAATGACAAGTTAGTGAGCAAACATTCAACAGAACCATGAGATGAAATATAAAAAGAGAAGTGTGTCCTGTTCTCTACAAAGGTCACTATAAAATGTGTAGCAAAATTTTTTTTAAGCCCATTTTTTTCAAGCATATGTCTGTATTCCTAATGGTATCCCCCCATATGAGACCTGCTGAAGATATAAAAAATCAGATTTGTTGTAAAAGCGGTCACTGTGGAGGAGCTTTCATTATGAATATTAGGGGGGATGAGTAGTTGTCAGGGCTGTGTGTGCACTGTTAATGGAGGTATGTCATTAAGAAATCGGATCTTTCTGTGAGTCATGGGTGTCCAGTTGCATCATTTGTTATGTAAGGTCGTCACGGCCCCGCCTACACCATGGAAGTGATTGCTCCTCCGCCCCTCCCCCAAGTTTGTTTTTAAACAACATCACAAAGGCGTCCATGCCTGTAATTTATCAGCTGGAATGGCCTCATCTGACCTTGCTAGCTGCCCAGTATATACAGAGGTTTGGGTGCTCAGTCTTAGACGTCCATCTGAAATTTCTCTGGATCGCAGCTTGCTAACATCTCGTTAGCTTTCCGTATGCCCCCGGGGCTCTCGGACTTATAAGGTCTCTCCGAGGAGACATTATCCAGGATTGGGCCACATTGTCTCAGTCGGGGGAGCTGACTCAGTTGTTCGCCGGCTGAACGTCTTCAGGAGGAAGTGTACTAAAGTGGGGTGGGAGGTGGGGGCAGGATGTAAGATCATTAGCTAATGGGTCTTAGGTGAGCTGACAGTTCCTGGCAGAGCGACAGCTGCAGGGATTGGGACGGCGCCACGCGTGGGCTGGCCCAAAGAGGAGGCCACAGTGCAACTCTTCTCAAGTATTTGTCTATGTGATGGTCAGTTTCATAGGCCGCACATACTTTTTGAACTCTGTATTAGTGTTGATGGGTTAGTGTGATATTATGAAGGACGCATGATCTGTAGCCATATAAACCGAGATGGAACTGGTTTGATAGCTCGTATCAAAATTGGTACGACGATCTGGATGGGGATCTGGTACAAATCTGGTACAAATCTGGCCTGAAACTATCTGAGAGGTTTTGCGTGTTTGGGTACTTTGAGCACAGTGGCCTGTTTTTAGACTGTGTGAATCTGTTCCATTTATAATAAAGAGGAATCATGAGATTCTGAATTAGCCAGTACTGAACATTTCAGTGTCAGAAATGGAGGAGAAGGGACAAATACTCCTAACTTTCAATGGAAGTTCATGTGAAAAGCTTTCTGCTCCGTTCGTCATTTGGCATTTTGTAAAGAAACAGCAAAAATGGACAAGGGCAATATGATAAGGGTGTAAAATGTAAACGTAAAATGTGGTCAAATATGTGTACCAATTACACTCAAAAGTAAAATACGTAGGGGCTCTCGAGTGGTGAACAGTGTGGGCCTTATTATTAGGACGTCGCAAGTTTGATCCCTAGTGATGCCGCAGCCATCCGTGGCCAGGATTCCGAGAGAGCACAGCTGGCTTTGCTTTCACGCCATCACTCAGACCAAGCTGGCATGACAGGATTGGTGGTTAGTGTTGTCCTCCAGTGTGTTAAATCCATTGTCTTTGTCTTAGCGGCAGTTTGAAAAGACGTGCTGGAGATTCACGCCACTCGGAGAAAGAAACATGCTAGCCTTCACTTTTCACCCGGTGTTGTAGCTAGTGGGTGGAATTGAGTATGGGGGGGAAAAAACAAATGAATACATTAATTTTATGAATTAATGTAATGAACATTATTGAATTAATCACTTCATTTGTTGGCTAGTGACACCTAGACAGGGTGCTTTGTCATAGTCACCCAGCTATAATGCGAGAGTAGTAAGGCTAGTTGACTACCGAGAGATAAAGGTAACCTGGAGCAATTTGTCTGCTTCTTAAGAAATAGAATAATATCAAAACTATCGGGGTTTTGTAAATAGAGGTTCATTATGTCATCAGGCCTGTCACAATTATTTATTATTCTTGACTAATAGCGTTTATTTGAGAAAATGTGAATAATTTTAAGTGGACCATATTGCACTTAAATAATTCCACGTAGTACTTATACAGTATATAAGTACTTAAACAGTTCCATATAGTACTGAAATACTATTCAAACAAAATAATTCAGAATAATTCCAAATAGTATTTAAATAGCATTAGTAGTAACTCTGCAGTGTTAACATTTTATTTCAGTTTATTTAACAAATTTCAGTTTATTTACATAGACATGTGTCTTAAGAATAACAACTAAAAATTAACAAAAAGTATGATAATACTGTTGGAGAGCGGATAATGTTTGTTTATTTGAGCTCAAGTCATAAAAACTGTATAACCTAAGCCGGTCCACAGCAAGGAAAATGTCTTTGCTTTCCCAAAGGGTTCATCCCAGCATTGGAGGCAGTATCCTTTTCCACTGTGAGAAAGCCAGATGACTCACTTTTGTGCAGCAATAAAGAAGTTTTGCTTCTGTGGTTGGTCGGTGATTGCAAGGAAACGCACACAAGACGTGCATTCCCAGGCTTGGGCTTCAGCATCCTACATACTAACGGCAATGACTCCATGCACGAGGATAGCTGATATCAGATTAGTGCTGTTCCTCCAAGAGCTTGCCAGACTTCGAGCTGGCTGTGGACGAGGTTTGTGCCAGGTCAGTAGGTATGAAGAGGGAGTCACTGGCCAAGGTCCATCCTTTCGGCCCTGCTTAATGGGAGGGATTTCGTTTCATCTACAGGCATGCCCTTCCGTCCAAAGGATGACCTCATGCACAATTGTCTGCATTCCTTTCAGAAGGCCCATTAGTGAGGACTGTGTTGAGGGACTGTAAAAACGGTGCTTTGCTTTCCTTGCTCAGGCTGTACACCACAGGATGTCAGGGCGGTTCTTCATATGACGAAAGAAAGGAGTCACTGCCCTCTGCTGAAGGAAACCTTAGGGGTCTGGATGTTCGAGGTATTTGTAACATAGAATGTATGATGATATTGGTTTGTTTAATGAAATTGGCCTTTGCGGTGCTGGGTTATTATATTAATGGTTAATTATGGCTTTTATATATATAAGAAACAGCCCTTATAACTTCAGTGTGAGGGGTTGACAAGTTGGATGTAAGTGTGTTGGATTTTGTGGCATCAAACAAACAGCTTAATTTCCATATGTATAGCATTGATTATTGAATAGTGTATTTTTGAAATGTTGGTGTTTATGTACTACATCAGAAAGAGAGGGGCTTTAAAGCCCCAGGGGACCTAAATCCTCGTTAGGGTTTAATTAGGGTCTAATTAGGTTAATCTTGCTCTTGTGGCCACACACAATTCAAAGCAGATCCCCTGAGCAACTTTCCAGTGTCCACGAAGTGTATTTTACAAGTGTGTGTGTGTGTTTGTGAGAAAAGTGCAACTTTAGCAAAAGTGTGTGCTCCGCTGTGCACTCTTTCTTTGAGTGGAGGCCTTTGTCTGTGCAGGGTGAGGAGGAAAGCACAGAGGGCACCATGAAGGGTAATGAATATGAGGAAATATCAACAAGAGCCTCCTGTTTGTGCTTTGGTGTGTGTATGTGTGTGTGTGTATGGTTGTGTGCGTGTGTGTTTAGGCAGGGAGATGAAATCGGACGAGAGAGTGGGATGGTAATACAGGGATTAATGAAAGCTTTCGGTGGCCGCTAAATCCGCCCATTCTCCCTCTAATCCGTGACCAGGGATCAGCTACGTACACCCTCCAGTGTGTGTGCAAGTGTGTGCTGCGTCGGTGAGTTTGTGCACACGTGTGCTTGTTAAATACACTCCTCAGTATGTCACTCTTTCTTCTTTCTTGAATTTCAGAGGTTGGGAGGGTCAATTGTGGCCAAAGGTTGTTTCAGACAGTGGTCTTGGACTGAGTGTGGGCAGATCTCTTTAATTAGCCTGTGAATATTTTTTTGTTGTTGTTGGGACAAAAACGATGAGGCACATCTACAGATTGACTGAACATTTCCACATGAAAATGTGAAGTGTAACACTCCCTACGCAACTGTGGTGGTTGCTAGGGTTTGGCTAGGTGGTTGCCGTAGTTTTCCAATTGGTTGCTACGCTGTTGCTAGGCAGTTACTATGGTACTGCAATGGTGGTTGCTAAAGTGTTGCTAACCAATTGCTATGGTATCCCAGGTGGTTTCAAGGGTGTTGCTAGGTTGTGCCATGGTAATCTAGATCGTTGCTAGAGTGTTGCTAGAAGGTTACTGTCATATTGCCAATGGTTGCTGAAGTGTTGCTGGACAGTACAGTCCATGTTAGAATCAACATGACGTGAGATCAAAAATATGTGATGCCCCAGGACCATTATGGTCCTCCCACCGCTGTACTTCACATTGGTGTAGTGTTCCCAGAACTGTACATGTAGACCAAGCAGACCAAGAGTTCAGTCATTGCTAAAGAGTTCTAGGTTTATGTCTTCTAACCCAAGCACAAGAATTCTAGTGTTCAAATTTTTGACGTACCTCTTTTTATAGAAGGACTTTTGCGTGGGGCGTTGGAACGGAGGTGACTCATTGCTGAATCTTTCCCGTGTGACTGGTTACTGTTACTTTCAGGTCGTCCTGCAGCTCTTTTGGGAGCCAGACTCAAAACTGCTGATTTCAGATCAGTTTTGCACAGTTGCTCGACTTGTAGCTCAGTTTTTTAAGAGCAGGCCGACTGAGACTCAATCAGTGAGCATGTCCTGAAAAGTCGTATAGTGTCTTCCCTCCGGACAGATAAATGGAGCTATATCTCCACAGCAAGCTTTCTTTGGCATTCCAGACCATCCTCTGTGGACGACTACTGCTTTTGTCTACCTTGTAACTCCATTACTAACTGAAATAGGAGCTTGCTTGAAACCTGAGTGGATAATTTACACATTTTGAAACCCTACACTTGGCTCAGATCTCTTCAAAACGCCTGCCGAAATATGGATTGAGACAGCCTGAGTGATGCCATCAAAGAACCACTTTAAAGAACCTGAAGGTTGTGGACTGATTTTATGGTTCTTTCCAGAACCTTGAAGGTTTTTTTTTTAATCTTTAAAAGGCTCTTTACACACACATCTCATCTGCAGTGCAAGTTGATGGATCTGGAGGTTTTGGAAACATTCTGCAAGGAACCCCTTTTGACACAGGCTCTCCTTACCTGAGCTAAATGGTTCCATCCTTTGTATCGGGCCTATGTTCTGTTCCCACCAAAGCTGGATATTTGAATTGGTTCTAATTATTTATTGGAAGGAACCGGTTCAAAATAATTCACAAATTCACAAATTAGACATTGTTCAAATGTGTGCAGCTGCTTCATGGTCCTTTTGATGATGCACGATTGGTTGGTGTGCAGGGGTACCCAACTCTGGTCCTCATGAGATATAATCCAGCTGGGGAAAAAGATGCCTGATTCAACCCTCTGGTCAATCACCAGATATAGTTGTCGTGTCTGAGCAGAGAAATTTCTGTGCTGGAGTGTGTGGTCCAGGTATGGACACAAGATGTCCCAGAACCACACCCAGGATCATTCGGTGGAAAACTGATTTCACCTTAAGCATCTCCACCTCCTTTGCATGTCAGTGTTTGAAAGTGTGCAGCCAAGGCATGTGTGGGAGAGAGACAGAGAGTGAGAGAGAGAGAGAGCAAGGGAAAGAGCAGAAAGCAGTGTGGCGGTTACATAAGCTCCAGCTCTCCCAGTGGGGCCTTCCTGGCTGTTGCCCGTTCGCTTGATTTTCTTCTCCTCCTTTCTTTTGTTGCCTCCAGTTGAGGTAGGATCGCTGCTTTTAGGCTTGTAGTGTTTCCCAGACAGGCTTCAAGATCTGGAACGGGGTACAGGCGAGAGACGTTTGAAGGTTATGATTCTAAAGTCCAAAATACAGTCGTTTCTGGTCATTTTATTTGGAGACAGTTTGCTGGTAACTGGCAGTTTTTTGGTTTTTTTTGAGTTTCAGACCAGCCTGCTTCTGATAAAATATCACTTGTAGCAGGAAGCATCCTTCCTCTTGAGATCGCCGAGATCTCATGGCGTTATGTAACTATGGTTGTGCCGTCTGCTCTCCATCACGCCTTGCACTTTTTTTTTTATCCCTTCCTCTTGTCCTCGTCCTTTCTCTCCTGTCCAATCATGTCTGCGCTAAAGTCTTTGCGTGGCTCGGTGCCTAACATGAATAATAAAGCTGCTCATGGTTGGGTTTGTACCAGATACATAAGGGAAACTGGGATGCGTAGCGTAGAAATGTTTACAGCCAAGAAGGGCCTTGAGAGAGCTGACGGTTGCTGCTGTGGGGATTCTCCTTCATGCGTAAGGCTGTGCATGTGTATTGCACTAATTGCTTTCGTGGTTGCACACGTGGTCTTTGATGCTGGTGGTGAACTATAGAAGACCTTACGATTATACCCATATATACACCGGTCAGTTTTTGACCGCAGGTCCACTGCTGACCACATATAGTCTGGGTGATGGGCCATTCTCTGGACAGCAGTGACAATGTTATGGAAGCGTGAAGATACCGGGGTTGAGGATGGTTCACCGTCCAAAAATATCCACCCGAGAGCAGCTCTGTGATCAGAAACTGACAATTTGTTTACCTACACACCAGCAAGATGGAGATGGCAAATGTGTTCTATAACGTGGTCGGTGTACAATACAAAATCAAGTAATTCTGGTATGTGAGTACACAAAATTGTTGCACCTGGGCATGGCTCCCTAAGGGTTATGCATCTTATTTCCCTGGATATAAAACAATAGTAGCTACCCAGGGTAGGGTGGTGGTGGCGGCCTAGTGGGTATGATGCTTGCCTCTGGACCAAGAGGTCATGGGTTCAAATCCTTCAGCATACCAACACTGGGTTCCTGTGGTGGTTGCTCCAGGGAGACTGTCCCCTGGAGTTAGGGACTGGAATGGAAGTCGCTCTGGATGAAAGTGTCTGCTAAATGCCGTAAATGTAAATAGCTGTCATGCAGATGATACTTGGCCAGAGTGACTGTGCGTTTGGTCAGCGGCCAGAGCATGCTGGGGTCTGAGGTGTAACAGGGATGTTGGGCAGATTGCTCTACACTAGGTCTCACAGTCCTTCTCAAAAGCCTATGCCGCCAGTTCTGACAGAGGGAGCTAATTTAGGAGCCTCTGAGGAGACACATGCTTATCGACGCTTTTAGAAAGCAGGACTGACACAGAGAGGGGCGCGGGGGAGGTGTGGGGTGGTGTTGGAGATGCAGGGAAAACAGAAACGAGGTACAGAGATACGGATGTGGAGACTGGGTCAGTCAGGTCAGGAGGTTCCAGCAGAGTTTAGTCAGGGGGATGTTTTGTGCGGTCCACTGGTTGGGAATGTCAGTATGTGATTGGAAAGATAGATAGTGCAGTGGGGGCAAAATACAAGTTAAGCTTGGTATTGTTGCAAGAATATGTTATTTCAGTACATGTGATGAGATGGGAATTTTTAGGGCCTTTTGTGCCTTTTGAGTATGAGGTCATTTTTGCCTTGAATGTGTAAGCTCTTCAACAAAATGTTTTGAAAATGGATGTGTCCAGAGCTGCCCATGCCCACTGACAGGGTGCACCAAGGGGACTAGTTTTGATTGGGAACAATGTCCACGACAGCTGGTAAGGGTAAGTTAGAGAGATAGTGATGTTGGTTGTGAGATTGATGATACAGTTTTCAGATTTAAATTAAATACCTTTTGAAAGATGTTTGAAATGATCACCATACTAACATCTTTTCACTGCCTCTGTCAGTCTGTTCCCCTTCAACAGAACGCAAGGACCTGTTTTTCCATGTGCTGATTCTGGTCTCTTTTATGTATCTCATGCCAACATGTTTTTCTAACTGTGTCTCTACGGTATGCATATTTAAACGAGTGCAGCTCTATTTGGCTGGCCTTGCATGCTGCCAAAAAAAGGCAGCCTAGGCCAAAACACTTCTTATGTCTTAAGTGTAAAGGGGTGAGAAAAATCACCTGTAGGCTTTATAGACATATATACAAATATGTTTTGTGACATCACAAACATTTACATACTACATCAAATGCTTTTATTTTTAAAATGTGCTGGTGTTTCATTCCCCTGTGAGGTTACTGCTGTGGAGAAATCGTCATCATCACCATTCATGCACATAAACTTTGCTTTGTCATCAGTGTACCCTGTTATTGTTCATAGTAAGTGCCAGACATTTACCCCACTTTCTCTGTTTCTTTCTTTTCTAGGCCTCATACCCCTTGACCTCCACTGGGACTGCCATGACTTGCATAATTCTTTCAGTTTGAGGATCTCTTTCACTCTTAAATGGTCACTGGGACCGTATGCGAAGCTGCTCCTGAATAACCAGAGTGAATAATGTCTGCAGAGCAGTAAACCCCAGATGTTCTTTAGGCTCTTCTTCCTAACCTTTAGTGCTGAGGTCACTTGGAGCTCCCTAATATGGCTGAACTTGGAAGACACTGACAGGCATCCGCTTTAGGCCCCCTTAATGGGGGTCTCGTAGACCAAATCCTCCTTGTCTCCCTTGGATTGAATGTTTCCTTTCGAATGCTTTGGTGGGGTGCTCTTGCTTTTTCGTTGATGGATGAACTTGGTGCTTCAGATGATAAACTGTGCCTATAGACACTGGTGGAGGAGGTAACCCCACACTTGAGCGTGGTTCTTGGGTCAAGTCCCAATACCTTCTTACCCTGCACACCCTCCCCTTTTACTCTGGCCTTTTGGCCTTCATTTCTTTGCACCCTGTACACCCGACCTCCACCATTCGCCCCTCGCTGGCAACAGCAGTCCTCCCTCCCCGCACCCGCCCCCACCCTCCCCCACCTCACCATCCCAGCCCCTCCCCACACCACAGCCCCCATTCCTCCCCTCACATCACCATGGCCACCGGCACCACCACCACAGCCCGGGAGCACCTCCTGGTGGTGCGGAGGCGCAGTCCGCACATGCGCTACACCCTGGGTCCGGAAAACCTCCGCAGTCTGTCGGCGCAGGGTGGCAGCAGTGGGGCAGGGGCTTCCAGAGGGGGTGCCCCGGAAACAATGGGCCTGCAGCGAGCCAACAGCGACACAGACCTGGTCACGTCAGACAGCCGCTCCTCCTTGACAGCATCTACGTACCAGTTCACTCTGGGCCGGGGACAGAACCTCGTCATCGCCTGGGACATCAAGGAGGATGTGGATGCAACGGACTGGATTGGACTGTACCACATTGGTGAGTACCGAGGGGTAGCCTTAATTCGCGGCTGCTGGTTTGATTTGTGTGTTAACATAAATATCTTTTATTAAAGTTCTCTATAACATTAACAGGCAACATGACAATTAAACAAAACAAAGGTTTATACCTTATTTCTGGTCAATTTAAGTGCACAACAGAAAGTGTGAAAAGTTTAAGCCGCGGCGGCACTCAGCGTCCTCTGGACTGAACGACTCTCTGCAGTGCTAGTGTTAGCCATGTTAGCTAGCTGTGCTGTCTCAGATGTCCTGAAGAACGCCGGTACTGTTACTGTACTTTAACACCGACTTGCAGGTTGTGCAGGCCACCGTGCTTGTATGTCTGGAGTGTTTGTATGTCTGGAGTGAAGGATCTCCACACGTGATGTGTGTCTGTCTCCTCTGCTGCCGTGTCTCTAGTCTTGTTGTGGTTTTGTGTTTAAATTCCCCTCGCGCCAACGGTACGAAGGGACTATAATAATTGGTTAAGTCACGGAACGCGTGTCAGCGTCAGCCAATCAGAGGGAGAGACTGCTTTGTGTACACAAGCGCGCGCACAGAGAGAGGAAAAAAAAACACACGACTAGTTGACTTTTTGTGGCAATGTTTTTTTACATTTTACTTCTAAATTATTAAGAAAAATTTACTAATTTTGTAACATTAATATTAACCAAATTTCAGCTACATTTCCATATAAAATATAACTGTATAAATGTTTTTGTACTGTCGTGCAAACACAAAGAAAACGTTTTTGGGATGGTTAAATATGCTGTACAGGACTAAAAAACAGCCTGAACTTTCTTCACCAGCTGGCAGAGCTCTGTCTGCGTCTCGGCTGAGAAAGACAGGCCGACGGCCACCGTGCATCAGACAGCCGTTCTTTTCCAGAATGATTAAAGTGTTTTGGGAGCATATTTGGGGCATATTTAGGGTTTAAACTATAAAAATAGGCATTTTTAGGCATTTTGTTTTACCAAAACACAACAACGCGGTTTTTCACTACACACGGGTGCTCTTGGAACGTAATGCCCATGAAAAGCGGGGGGAAACTTTTTCAGTGCTGTGAAAAAGTATATGCCCCCTTTCTGATTTCTTAGTTTTTTGCATGTTTGTCACTCTTAAATATTTCAGATTATCAAACAAATTTAAATATTAGACAAAGATAGCCCAAGTAAACACAAAGTGCTGTTTTTAAGTGATGATTTTATTTATTAAGGAAAAAACTATCCAAATATACATGGCCCTGTGTGAAAAAGTAATTGCCCCCTAAACCTAATAACTGGTTGTGCCACCCTTAGTAGCAACAACTGC
>JBBPCX010000088.1:30603422-30617413 GCA_037974365.1 Hydrocynus forskahlii | reverse complement strand
CTCCTGATGTACTGGCCTGTCTCCTGGTAGCGCCTCCATGCTCTGGACACTACGCTGACAGACACAGCAAACCTTCTCGCCACAGCCCGCATTGATGTGCCATCCTGGATGAGATGCACTACCTGAGCCACTTGTGTGGGTTGTAGACTCTTTCAAAAATGACCAAAACATCAGCCAGAAAGCATAGGAACTGTGGTCACCATCTGCAGAACCGCTCTTTTGTTGGGGATGTCTTGCTAATTGCCTATAATTTCCACCAGTTGTCCATTCCATTTGCACAACCGCATGTGAAATTGATTGTCAATCAGTGTTGCTTCCTAAGGGAACACTTTGATTTCACAGAAGTGTGACTGACTTGGAGTTACATTGTGTTGTTTAGGTGTTCCCTTTATTTTTTTGAGCAGTGTATATAGAAAAATAATAAAACTATTATATAGAATAATAATACATAAACGAATACTAATACATGTAAAAGTTATACATATTAAACAATAATACAGCTTTAAAGAAAATAATTCATATAAAAGAAAAAATATGAAAAATAAGAAAAAATAACCGGTACATAATAATGCATATATAAAAGAATACATATACAATAATAATGACAATTAATTATAAGTGATTCCAAACTACTTGAAAAGTAATAGCTGCATTATTCTTTCCCTGCACACATGCATCCATGGTTATTGCACCTGTCTCACCATTATGTGGTCAGTAGACCTTGACAAAGGTAACATGTCTCAGTTGCAGCGTGACCCCTCAGCAGGCCGTGCAACCTGCAGTTAGCCGTAATGCTTATAGAGCTCGTCACACACTCAGTGGACGTTTCTGTGATTCATGTTGTGCCCGTAACTTGTCGTGTTCAGCTGTGATGAGAAATACCTGGTGTTCGAGTAGATAGGCGCAAATGATACCTGTGTGTTGTTCTTCGTTGGTCCAAAGCTAAGCAGAATTAGCATACCGCTTTCTTTTAAAGTTGTAATGTCACAAAAGGTCAAATAAATAAATACAGACAGCTGTCTGAGACATGCACAGAGTCTAAAGTTTGCTTCTTTAAGTTTGCACTTAAGTTATAAAAGATGATGTTTTTTACTTTTGCACTTAAGTTATAAAAGCTGATGTTTTTCCAATTAGCATGCCTAAATCCCACATGTGGTTTCTACCAGAATTAAGGCTATAAGATGGATGCTACTTCTGTTTTTAGCTATGCTAACATGCTGTCCATTTTCACAAGGAACAGTATATCATGCAGCGTCAGAAACCATATAGGAATGGAAACCATATAAGAACTAGTCGCTAGTAAGCAATGAAAGCTAATATTTTTCCATCTGACATGCCTTAACCATCCCACATTTGCTTCCATCCATGTTTATTTGGAAAAAAGAAAGCATGTTTGGCATGTTCTTACATAAATGTTCACCCAGGGGTGAGGAAGCGTATGTGAAGGAGGCTCTAAGTCCAAATGCGAAGCCGGAGTCCTAAAGATGAGTATGAGCCTAAAGACAAGTAGAAGAAACAGAAAAGGCATAACTCACGCCCAGCTTACTTTAGGGATGATGGTGGCTGCTGGGTCAAGCTGGTTTAAACAGAGGGGAAAATAAACGAGGGGCAGGTGAGCGAAATCAGCAGATTAACAGTGGTGAGGTAACATGGGCGTGACCCAAATATTTGATGGAAGTGAGGTAAAACAAACCAGGCTTAGCAGTTCTGAGGGCACGCAGGGTGCAGGTGTGGTTTATAACACTGATTTCCACAAAATTGGATAAATTTCAGGCCTCAAGATGGATGGCTACTGTTGTTTTTAGCTATGCTAACATCCTTCTGTCTGTGTCAATAGGTAACATACCTAACAAGTATCTAGCAAGTGATGAAAGCTAATATTTTTAAGCCCCCCACGGTGGTGCAGTGGGTAGCGCTGTTGCCTCACACCTCCAGGGTTGGGGTTTTGAATCCAGGTCCTGGCCTTGTGTGTGTGGAGTTTGTATGTTCTTCTCATGGTGACGTGGTTTCTGACTCCACTTTCTAAAATAATGGACAAATGTAGGCTTCCAGATGGTTGCTGCTTCTGTTTTTAGCTAATGTACTTCAGTCCATTTTTATGCCTGTGAGTGATTATTGAACAACTCAACAGTTTTGGACAAAAATGTGATTAAGGGCTGCAGTTTTAATTGTTGGCCATATTAGCTTCATAGCTCCAGTGGAAAATCCCGAAAGGTCTTCAGAAACCATACCTGTCCCTTTTGGCCAAAAGATTCTCTTTAATGAAGTCAACACAGTGCTGTACCTCACACTCACTGGACATGGAAAGCGAGTTGCTGATTTATAGAGCGAAACTGTTGTTAGTGTGTTAGTGAACAACAATGAGGTAGATCATTGACAGCCATTGAGCAGCATTAACAGGCTCCATGCTTTGCCAGCAGTTGTGGTCCCTCCTCCTATTCATCCTCCCTCTCTTCATCCATCTCAGTAGCAGCGATCGGGCGCAGCTCTGCCAGCTGGCACAAATTAATTTGATATGAACATTTTCAAAATTTAATCCAGTGGACGGACTCTGCTGGCACGCAGCGCTGCTGCTGTCATCGCAGGACGTGGTCAGATTGTCCCGGCCCAGTAAAGCCACATGATCCAGCGGGACAGGAATACTCATTTATTCATTGTTGCGGATCGCCACAGTTTAGAGGGTGAAGGGGCCGTTTTAGCCTGGGACAAGTTCACTCAACCGTTGGTTAAAAATTATGCAGTCGTGGTAATTTTCTTGAAACTTTGTATCCGGTTTCTTTAGTCCACTGCAGTTCTCTTCAGTGTCCTCTGTATCTTTCTGTCAAATGTTTAACTCTTCCATTCACATTATAGCTGAAGTCAAGACCACATTTGTCGAGTCCAAGACTCGGACTCAAATATAGCAGTGTCACTTGATCCAGTTGTTTTGCTGAGTGAGAGGGAGGAGAGGTGCTGGGAGAGTGTTGGCCACCAAATGTTTTTTAAAGGCAGTTGGACTTGACTGAGACAAGCTAGAATATTTGGTGAACTCGTTGGCCGACTACAAGGCAAGTCCTAGTCCAAATTTTGAACCAGACTCGAATACTACAGCCTTGGTTCACAAGCTGGAACCAAAAAAATTCACTTACTCAAAAGGAGACCATGTGCACAACAGTGACTTCATATTCAATTAATAACAAAGTATCTGCTCCTTATAAATGATGTAAGAGGAGGCCTTTGAAGGCGTATACACCATAGTGGGCCTAGGTGGGTTAGGAGTTGTTAGATTGTTCTTTCTTTCTGCTGTAGGCTGGACCAGAAGGACAAGTGGATGGACAGTCTGTGACAGAGCACTGTCGAAAACTGGTCAGCTTCACGCTATCAGGTATGCATTTTCAGACCCGTCTCTGTAGCCTTTGTGATAATTTTCTGTGTTTCCTGGAAGCCCCATTAATGGGACGAGGTTTAATCTTTATTGAAATGGTAAGTGAATTATGAGCAGGCCTCTCCGCATTACATCCACTGCACACCTTCACTGCCTCCTTGTGGACAAAAAGGGTGAGTCCGTGTAAAAATAACGCCAGACTCCTCATAATTGACTTCAGCAGGTGGATGACCTGTGTAACGGAGTTGTCAGGATTTAGCTGTATTTTCTTGTTGTTGAATACAGTTAAACAATATTAGCAGAACAAGCAGGAAATGTGATTCTTTGGATGGTGAAGACACTTTAAAATTTTTTTACACTTTTACTCAACTCTCACAGCTATGTCCCACTATCCAGCCCTGCTTGAATGGACACGTCTCAGCAGCTTTTTCTGCTATTTTTTTGCATTCTCTCCCCTTTATTTGTTAACATTTTGGGGAATAAAGGAATACAGTGTACATGCATAAATATACAGTAATGTTTGCACAGGTGTTAGATTCTGCAGTAATTGTGCTCTGTTGGGGATGGGGATTTAAAGGCTGTGTGTTTGTGTGTGTGTGACTTTGTTTTGCAGATATCCGTGCTCAGGGGTTGAAGAAGGGTATGTTTTTTAATCCTGACCCTTATCTGAAGATGAGCATCCAGCCTGGCAAGAGAGGCGGCTTCCCTGCTTTCACTCACCACGGCCAAGAGAGACGAGCCTCCATCATATCCAACACCACCAACCCTGTGTGGCACGGAGAGGTGGGCTTACAAATACATTCTATATCTCTCTCTATTTTTCTTTATGCCTCTGTCTCTCTTCCTCTCTCTGTCTACCGCTGGCTCTTTCCGCCTCTCTTGCTCTCTCTCTCTCTCTCTCTCTCTCTCTCTTCCCCCCTCTCTCTCTCTCTTCCCCCCTCTCTCTCTCTCCAATAACTTCCTTAACTTTCTCTTTTTTTGTAGAAGTACACCTTTGTTGCACTGATGACAGACGTTTTGGAAATCGAGGTCAAGGACAAATTTGCCAAAAGTCGACCAATCATTAAGCGTTTTTTAGGTCAGCTGACCATACCAGTGCAGAGACTTCTGGAAAGGCATGCAGCAGGGTCAGTGATCATCACTATTCATGTACATAATCACCTCAGAACTTCTAAACATTTATACTAATTTAACACACATAACTTCAGATTACTGTTTGTCATTTGTCCACTAGCGTGGACCCACATAGTCCTTAGAGTTTAAAGAATTAAAGTGAAACACTTTCTCATGACTTCAGTAAATGTGTGTGCATGTGTTTGTTTCTGTGTTTGTGTGTGTGTGATCCAGGGATCAGCCCGTAAGCTTTACACTGTGTCGCCGTTTGCCCACAGAGCATGTGAGTGGTCAGCTTCAGTTTAGGGTAGAGATCACCTCCACTGGCCATGAGGGTGAGTAGATTTGACGTGTTGTTTGCAAATATACATATACTTAAAATGTAGAAACGGTGGAAAGCATGGGCCTGCATTATCGAAAACAAATTATGATTTTTTTAAATTAAAGAAGTCAAAGTCATTTACACGCATTACCGGTCAAAAGTTTTAGAACACCCCAATTTTTCTGTTTTTTTTTAATATTGAAATTCAAGCGGTTCAATGTCTCATTGTTCATTCTGCAGAAAGTTCTTCCCAACTATGTTGCAGAAGTTCACATAAGTGTACTTTGCTTTCACTCTTCTGTCCAGTTCATCCTAAAGCAGCTCGGTGGGGTTTAAGTCTGGAGACTTCTGGCCACTCCATGTTTTCCATCTTACCATCTTGTTCTTTTTTCTAAGGTAGTTCTGGCAGAGCTTGGACTTATGTTTTGGGTCACTATCTTGTGACACAAAACATAATTATTTCTCACTTCTGGGTCATCTTACCATTTTTAAACCTCTCGCAGTTCAACACTGTACCATTTCACACTATTCACTGGACTTGACCTGTTTGAATTTCAAGGGGAAAAAAAGCTTGAAACACTGGGGTGTTCGAAAACTTTTGACCAGTAGTGTATATAAATATATATTTAAAGGCACAGGAACAAAAACAGCTTGTTTAAGTCTACACAAATGCCATGAATAGACCGAAGGAAAAAAAATACTTGGAAAAATAGATGAGGCCCCTTTTAGATTGTAAAGACAAGAGCCCTAAAATGATATACATCAATAAATGGATGTCACCATTGAGGGCAATACTAAGGGCAATGCGACAATAATACAGGCCTTGAGAAAAATAATAAGCACCGTGTTATTATCATGTGACTGTATTTTCAGTGTGCTTACTTTCTTTCTACTTTCTTTCTTCCCTGGAACACTATCATTCTCCCAAACCGTACCCCCCACCCCACATGCACACACGCGCCTAATCAGATGCTATGGGCTCACTGCTGGGTGCCTCCTCCATGAATGGTGACCCGGGAAGCCCTTCCGATGACGAGGACATGATTCCTCCATCCTCTCGCGTGCCCAGGGGTCTGTCTCCCACTGGCTCTGAGGGCTCCCTTCACAGTGAGGCCTTCAGGGCCGATGAGGGTCCACTGGACCCGGATGAGGAGCGAATCCTGAGGGACAGCGCCCCTGATTCTGCCGAGGGAGCTGCAGGTTACACCCAGAGGCAAGTCTCTCTGAATGACTATCTGGATGCTATTGAAGCTCCAAAGGGCCCTGGAGACCGGCCTCTGGGTGCGGCCTCCCCAAAACTGCGCTCCAGCTTTCCTACAGACACCCGGCTAAACGCCATGCTGCACATAGACTCAGATGAAGACGAGGAAGGACACGCCTCTCACGAGGCGCCTCTAACCAATGGAGTTCAGGCAGCAGGAGGTCAAGGGCCATCAGAGCAGGAGCAGAAAGAGGGAGAAGGGAGTCGCGTTGGTGACGAGGAGGCACTGGCATCAAGTAGTGGTCCCACCAAGAGCCAAAATGGTGGAGCAGAAGGGAGCCAGGAAGGAGGGGCCAGCTCAGGATTGACGACTTCTTCTCAGGAGCCGGCATCCACAACTCAGGTGGGCAGCGTGATGTTTAACCCTGCAATTGTGTTCCGGTCAAATCTGACTGATTTTCACATTTTCTGTCTAGAAAACGCAGTTAATTTCATCGGTTTGTTGTAAGGTTCCATGACTTTGTTTACACAAAGCACTGGAATGCATACAAAAATTCGAGAATTTTTATTACATTTTGTTTGCTTATGAACACTCAATGGTGTTCCCAGTCAAAAATGACCAGTCATTAGAAATTCATTAGTAAGGCTACAATTAGTGTATAAAATAGAGTTTAAGAGCATTCCCACACCCCACTATGCTGGTGCCTTTGAGCGCACTCACATATAAACACACACACACCTTATGTCCCCCTTTCCCCCACGGGAAACTATCTCCAATTCAGTTTTTACTCCATGGGAACCACACCTGTTGACAATTCATTTAAATAAAAATGCAGAATTCCTGAAGATATTTTTAGATTGGCAACACTCTAGCAACCACTTGGTAGACCAGAGCAAAAATCCAGAAACTCTTTAGCACCTCCTACAAATAGAAGCTGCCTAGAAACTACTTAACAACCAAATCCTACACTGCAGCAAGCATATAGCAACATCCTAGCAACCATTTTGTATATCAGAATCAGAATCAGAAAACATTATTGATCCTGGAGGAAATTGCTTTGACCCAGATACCATATCAACCACCTAAAAACTCCCTAGCAAAAACCTCATCCACCTTAGCAACTGCCTAGAAACTACTTAGAAACCACAGTGTATCCGATAGCAACCATCTAGAAACTCCTGAGCCACAACCTCCTACACACAGCAACCGCCTAAAACCACTCAGCAACCCACCCCGACATCATAGCAACCACTTTTTATACCTTAGCAACCACAAAAAATGTTCTTTTTTCTTTACTAAATAAATCATAAACGTCACTTTTGACAGGAACACGACAGATGTTATTTTGTTTAACTTTTTAAGAAAATTAAAATGGTTTAAAACAGTGTCCCTGGTAAACGTTGAAAGGAGGTTCTCTGTGATAAACAGTACAAAATGTTTTATCTTAGTATGTGTTACAGTCAAAATAATCTCTCTGTCATATTTTTTTCTTAAAAAATGAGTTGAATGACCTTAGGTGAAGGAGACCTACACGCCATAAATTGGAAATGGAAGTTCAAAACTTGTAATGTTCACATAAATTTGAGTTAGTAGAGAGTTTCAGTAATATATGTGCATGTGTATATATATATATATATATATATATGTATATATTATTTTTATTGTTATTTTTTTTAAATTTTATTTATTTATTTATTTTTTTGACCGGGAACACAGAGTATTTAGCCTAAATGAACACAATAGGAGGGTTAAATGAAATGTCTTGGCAAACGTCCTTGATTTCTAATTCTGGTCCAGACAATAAACGACGGATTCTAAGCATGAACCCAATTTTCCCACCCAAGTGTTGTTTTATTAGTTCCCACACTCTAGCTAGACATCCCGTCACAAGAGAAGGAACTCTAGTACATGATTTTGCCCATGAAGCCCCACAGCATTTTCTTAAACAGCTGCTAAGCCATCGTCACTGGGCAGCTTAACACACTTGGATGGTTGGACATAATAACTACAATGGACATAAATTGAAATTATAATGATACACAGTGTCAGTGACACAAAGCACCACTCTTGTGAAATGCTAAAAGCTACCTAACAGCACCCCCCTGTGGCGGCTGAGTGAGTTAATTAGTTCATTTTCTAATTCGCTTATCCTGACCAGCATCGGGGGGCTGCTGGAGCCTGTCTCTCCTCTGAAAGGCTGAAAGGTCGCCAGTCTATTGCCAGACTGTCTAATTTATGTCAAATAATAAATAAATAGTATTAAAGCACAGGTTTTTTTTTGTTACACCTTCACCGTCTAGGACGTTGAAGGGGCTACATGTAAAGAGGGAGCCAGCGAGGAGGTGTTTGTGCCAACAGAAGCTGCGGCCCCTGAAGCCTCAGTAGCCAGCATCAGCGTAACCAGCGAAGGAGGAGCCAAACAAGAATCCAGCAGCTCTCAGGAAGAGCCAGGCAGCTCCAGGAAAGCCAATGGGGTGGAAGAGGCTGGAGACGTGTGGAGAAGGAGGCAGAGTTTACAGACGTCAGGGGACAGTCCCCAGACAGACGGAACAGGGTCGCCGGAAACGCAAAGGGCATCCGCAGCCGATGCAGCACAAGTTGCCACAGAAACAGACGGAGAGTCAGGTACACTTTATCGAAATTCATGTTTACAAACCTTTGTTGGTTTGTCCAGTGTAATGAGTCTAATGTTCCTGTAGGAGCCAGCGCTCAGGTGAACGGTCATCAGCCTGTTCGCTCGCTGCCCGCCGTACGGAACAACATAAGCCGCTACCAGAGAGTGGATGAGCCTCTACCACCAAGTGAGTGTCTGTGTGTGTTTAGTCAAGCCCAGTCATGTGTAAACAGGCCTCAAATCAGGGTTCCATTGCAGAGAGAACTTGCAATGGTGGTCAATGAAACGAGGGGTCCCTATGTCTACAATACAAACATAACCATTTTATTTACTATCAACCCCATCGAGCATAGACATGTCTTCCTAGAGTTTGTAAGGAATATTGATGATGGTAAAATAGTGGGAAATAAGTTTCCCTACACCATGGATGTGTTCTCGGACAAATACTTAATGTAAAACTATTGTAAATCAATGTGTCAAACATCAGGCAGCATATTCGTAATCATTTTGTGTGAAAGCTTGCTGTGAGGGAACCCTTTAGACGCATTGAACTTGGATTGTTTTGGCTTCTGACAGTAAGGTCAAGTATAGACAAAAAAAACCCTGAAAATGTCAGAAAGTCTTCGATAGCAACAACGGAGTAAAAGCAGACCTTGGTGTGGAGCCAGTGTGACGATATATACCTTGAAGTGAATCAAGATGACCGTAAATGGCCTGAGGCCTTGCACAGCTCTACAGTTCCATCAAGTGTTGAGCAGATTCAGCAAAGTATAGATTTTAATGAGCATTTAATATGTATACATATTGCCACTGTTGGAACAAAACCATCTCCAGAGTGAGTTTTACAGGAGGAAAAGAATTCACTTATAATAGCAGTCGGTATAAAAATACTAAAAGGAGACTAATAAATTTGGAGCTTTTCTATTTTGTGATTCGTCGTGCATTTTTGACATGAAATAAGTAAAAATATTTGTCAAACATACGACAAAAATGGAGATCCACAGTTTATTCCAGTGTCACCACTACAGTATTTGGATGACTAACTAGAATGAAATGCAATATTGTGTGCTAAATTCAAGGTAAATATAAATAAAAGAAATGTCCTTGTTTTCATGCGACCCATGACAAAATTACGCCCTTTGGGTCGCCCTCCTGTCTGATTTTCCCAAAAAGCTTATTCAGCAATAAAACTGTTGGACGTCTGTCAAAACCTTGAAACTTGCCATTTCTTACAGCTGTTTTTTGAGCACAGATTGTTGCCTGTGTCTCTGTTTTGTAGACTGGGAGGCTCGTATCGACAGCCACGGGCGCATCTTTTATGTGGACCATGTTAACAGGACCACCACCTGGCAGCGGCCCACGGCCCCAGCCGCACCTCAGGTCCTGCAGAGGTCCAACTCCATCCAGCAGATGGAGCAGCTCAATCGGCGGTTAGACACACACACACACACACAATTGTAGCTGTAACTAATTTTACTCGGTTACAAGTTCTTAAGTAGAAATTTGGTTCACTTGTAATCAATTATATTTGCAAGTGCAGGGCTCTACTTTTTACTCATTACATTTTATTTATTGCATTTAGAGAAATGTGAAAGTGACTATTCTGTCATACGTAAACACACCACAGCACACAGTGTGAACAGCATGAAAATTCTTCCTCTGTATTTAACCAATTTAACACATTCACCCTAACCACTAGGATCGATTTCAATATTGAGCCTAATTTTTTTGTGGCACGTTTATATGCCATATTTGTACCTCCTTGCAATTGGTCATATTTGAGGTATTACTATTTTCTTTTAGGCCAAAGACAGCTTAAACTGAAGAAAAGGGCTTAGTACTTACTTAGTGCTTAGTTAGTAGGTATGTGGTTTTATTGAACTGCTACTGGTGTACTTCAACCCACAAGCAGCATCTATCATGACATTTCGACAAACAGTACAAACATCAAACATCATAATCATTCCCACAGCAGCCTTCTAACGAGATCCCAGCCCTCATTTGGTAACAGCCTTTCAGAAGACCACGGTCTATCAGTTCAGAAATATTCAGTCTTTGAAAAGAATCTATGTACATAATAGCTTTTAAAGGGCCATCCCACTATATAAAGGGCAATACAAGCAAATTTGCATAATTCCTACATTGTTGAAACATAAACAAAAGTCCTTCAGAGTGCTCTGATGTGAAAACCGAGGCACTTCTCGACTCTTTGATTTCGTTCCTGACTATAACAACGCAGGAGTGCTCACTTAGAGATTCCGGGCCGGATAAGACTTCAAAATCCATTATCCGCTTCCTTAAAGAGCAAAATGCCATTTTTAATCCTCACTGACGCAAAAGGAATCACTCCTAAAATGCCATCTTCTAGTCACCACAGCAACCCTCTCCATTTGGCCTTTACTGAGCTCTCGGACTCTTTCATTTTGCTTCTGCATTTGGCGCTGTCTTTTTCTCTGTGCTGGCCATTCATGCTCTCCATTTTTTACCTTTTTGTGCAGGTACCAGAGCATCCGGAGGACAATAACCAACGAGCGGACAGATGAGCAGGCGGCGGAGATGCCCGCTGATGACACGGACCTGATGCATCACTCCATTCCTGGTACACACTAAAAAAGTCACACCCTTTGACTTGCTGTGAAATGCTTTATTGTAGAGAATCTTGCTATACAAACCCACCAGTGGACCTACATGTGTCTTCATATGTCAGTGTTGAATGATGATGAAGATAAAATAGTAAATCTAAACAAAGTGAGTTTGTTTTGTTTCACAGTGCCCTGCAGGTGCCCCTCTACCATGAATGTTTTGAAAAAAGAATCAGGTCGAAATTTCTCAAGATTATGGTAAAACAGTAGGATGTAGGACAGCATTTTCATAACCATTTCATGGAATAACTTTCTGTGAGGGTGCCTTTAGTGAAATTCCGTGTTATTCACCACCAGTGTGGGTCAAGTTTCTCTCTCATGGTGCTTTTTACAAATTAATTATGCATAAATTTAGCAAAATTCATGTCCAAGGTCAAATGTTCCTGTACCCCATTTTCGAATATAATCCGCCTAGACCTTTATTGTTTGCTTCTTTATTTTTGACATGGAACCAATGTAGCTAATATGTTACTTCAGACTGTGCCTGCATGACACTGTATGACATTGTTATTTCTAAAAGGGCACAAAAATGCAGATTGTGTCTTAGCTCTGTTTTTAGCCTTGCAGTCTACGGTACATTTTCTATTTTTATGTCACACTCTGTTACCAGAGTACCGCAGAGATGTGGCGATGGGGCCCACCAGTTCTCGCTCACGACTCTCTCTGCTGCTGCAGTCGCCCAGCGCCAAATTCCTCACCAGCCCTGACTTCTTCAGCGTCCTCCATTCCAACCCTGTGAGTCCCTCTCCCTGCTCCTCTGTCTGTTTCACAACACCATCACTTTATTACTTAGTCTGGGCAAAATGAAAAACGTGCATCTGTAAACATGCCCACTCACCTCTTCCTGTGGCACTGCCATGGTCTCAGGAGTGACATGGTCCATGTTCAGTACTAGTAAAATCCCCTTCTGCTGACATACCTTAAATGAATGGCTTTTTTGCTGGCTTGCTAGCTGATAGCTAATACTTTTTTCATGAGAAGTCTGAAAATACTCAAAAGTACTGCTAGCCTGTACAAAAATGAAGAACATCAGTACTGTGTGAAGCAGTAATGGCCACTGTTAAAACAAACCTTCATCACTGTAAAAGTTAAATATATACTCATCAGTTTCTGAAGGCCCATATGGAAGGCCCATATGTATTTATTATTTTTTGTAACCTTGTCCCCTTCTGTGGAAAGACAGTAACTTCGCCATTTGGGTGAATGGCCAAATAACACAACTCAAATCTATGAGACATTTTTCAGACATGATAACTACTCACACTGTCACAACAAACCTGCCTCACCAAAAGGACCTTTTAAAGGAAGAAAACACACACATACACAGATAAATAGCCTTTATGTCATGAACATAAAATGAACCTTAATCATGATCAAAGACACAATAAGACAAACATTCTTTCTCTCTTTTCTCAGAGTGCCTACCGCATGTTTACAAGTAACACGTGTCTGAAACACATGATCAGTAAGGTCCGGCGGGACACGCACCACTTCGAGCGCTACCAGCACAACCGAGACCTGGTCACCTTCCTTAACCTGTTTGCCAACAAGCAGCTGGAGTTGCCGCGAGGCTGGGAGATGAAGCATGACCACACTGGCAAGGTCAGCCTCAGCCGCCCCAGGAGCCATACACAATGGACCCTGGTCAAAGTACAAGTGAAACACACTTCCACATATAAAAATGTATGCACCAAAACGTGCAGAAAATATTCAAATGTGTTCACGCAGAGGATGTTCAACTTTTTGCTTACGTCGTCAACAAAACATGTAATCTGACTGCAAGTGGTGGAACGTTTGCATTAGACTGGTCTTAGATGCAACCTAAGCGTAACTTCGCTTGCCGTGTCTTGGACACTGCTTGGAATCCCTGAATGTCTGTCTCCTCTCCATGCTCTCCCCTGCAGCCATTCTTTGTGGACCACAACTGCCGGGCCACCACCTTCATAGACCCCCGCTTGCCGCTGCAGAGCGCCCGGCCCAGCAGCCTGCTGGCCCACCGGCAGCACCTCAGCCGCCAGCGCAGCCACAGCGCCGGGGAGGTGAGCACACGGCACCTGGTGAGCCCCCCTCATTCATCCATCCACTCGCCAGCCAGCTGGATCAAGTTGGGATCAATGTGGCTGGTGTCTTTTCAACAGCTGCTGGAAGCAGAACCAGCACTGCTTGCTTAATCCAACATACAAAAGATAAACATCCTGTTCCTGTTTTCTACCACAGCTACTGAGTCATTATGACTTAGTGACCAGTAGCTACACTGTATTCAGAGCTCTCAGCAGGTAGACTGCATGGTTCCCTACCTTGGTACAGAGCAGATTTCCCTCGTTGCTGAGGCGGAGTTGTCCTCTGTGTGTATCAGCATGGTGTACCGAAATTCCTTCCCTAAGCCCCAAATCCCTAAAATCTTCATTACACCTCAAGGCAACTAAAGACATTATTAAAAATATAAATCCCTTTATCCCACTGCAGCACCTAGAGAAGAACTGCCTGCAAGATAAAGTTCACAAGTGAGCACGTAATTACAAACTGTTACCGATTTAATGAAGCCATGTTGAAAGAAAGTTCATCTGTAATGAATTATGTGAATTATTCAATGAGAGATGAGTCTAAACTCAAGGCTTTGACTGAAGGAATTGTGTCATCCCCATCATTGTGTGTGTGTATATGTGCGTGTATGTATGTATATATGTATGTGTATGTATGTATGTATGTGTATGTATGTATGTATGTGTGTGTA
>JBBPCX010000088.1:30582387-30596897 GCA_037974365.1 Hydrocynus forskahlii | reverse complement strand
AGCGAGAGAGAGAGATATTGTGTTAGGATTAACCATCATGTAATTACTGCTGTCCTGTTAGTGTGCAAATAAAACATTGAACAGTACAGGTGTGTTTGAGTAGAAAAATCACTAAACTGTGCTGGACACCAGCCCCCCAGGCCTGGACTTGGATACCCCCGACTTAAGCTTTTTGTTTGGATTTGAAGCTGCAGTTTCAGTGCTCCTCATCTACTCTCCTTAGGAAATATAACTGGATCTGTATATTCCGGACTGTAAGGGTTCCATTGGTTACTGATAAAACTAACATCAAGCATATTCTGGGCACTTTTCCTCCAACACCAGCAGGACCACAACACCAGTCATCTAGCCCCTTATAGTTACACGTGAACACACCACAGCACACAGTGTGAACAACATAAAATTCTTCATTTGCATTTAACCCTTTCACCACCTGAAGCAGGGGGCTGCCACCAACAGGGACTGCCCAGGGAGCAGTGTGTGGGGACGGTACCTTGCTCAAGGGATCCTCAGTGGTGACATTAGCAGTCCTGGGAATCAAACCCACAACCTTCTGATCATAAGGGCAAAGTCCTAACCACAACACCAAGCAGCCCCCCCATCCACCCACCCACCCAAAAGCATCAGGGTGAAGCCAGTATGATTAAGACCACAGTTTCAATATGGATGATGATTTCAGTAAAATTCAGTACTTATATATAAATATTTTGTGTGTTGTACTTCTGTATTTACATCCCTGCAGATCCTGCAACACAGAGTGTGAATAAAATGGAAAGTTTGCAGAGCTGTTTCTAAAAGATTGAATCCAACTGAGTGGTGGTGAGGTTGAGGGTCTTTTTCAGGGTCTTTATCCGTATGCAGCATTGCTCACATTCAAGTAGTCAACTGTCACAGACTGCATGTTACATCCCTATATCTGTAAAGAACAAATGTGTGCTTTAAATTCTTCACACACAGTGTACAAT
Organism: Hydrocynus forskahlii; assembly: GCA_037974365.1. Lineage (NCBI taxonomy): Eukaryota > Metazoa > Chordata > Actinopteri > Characiformes > Alestidae > Hydrocynus > Hydrocynus forskahlii. The sequence goes on along the minus strand of JBBPCX010000088.1, from coordinate 30,595,932 downwards.
GCTTTCCTGGAGCCATATGAGTAAGGCAAGTAATGTAATTCTCATGTAATTCTCAAAATGTATTGTGTGACACTGCTTACGTCACATTACTTTGTATTACGTCACTCGCCTAGCTGTTCATTCTTAGGGCAAATTTTGCAAATAGCAGACAATGGAAATGTGACCCCAGTGTCCGCCCCACAGTGAGTAGGCTCTGGGTTCGATTCCCAGCCAGGGTGGCCAGAGGAGTGTGATGCGTGCCTGTTCTCCCTGTGTCTGTGAAGGTTTTCTTCAGGAGCTCCTGGTGCCATCCAGAGTCCAAAGACATGCATGTCTGGTGGACAGGTGATAACTTGTTGCTAGACGTGTCTAGGTGTGCACTGGTGTACGTCACTCGGGATAAGAGCATCTGCTAAATGCCTTAAATGTAAATGTAAATGTAAACGTAAGATGGCAGAGTTGTTAAGGTGTTGGGATTTAAGATCCTGATTGGCTGACACAGATATCCTTTAAGTGCGCAGTGGTGGTCAGCACAGTTTGGTAGTTCGATTACACTCTCTAAACATGATTATCAGGTGTGTGTGAGCAGAGAAACCACCAAATGTTCCTGGACACAGACCTTCAGTGCTGGATCTGACTTAAGCCTGTTTTGATACACTTAAAGCAGTTTCAGTGCTCTTCACCAAACCCCAGGGAAAACATGGTCTGAGCTGTGTATTCTGGACCTTAAGGATTCCATTGTTTGTTATCACCACAACAGTCTCCTGTCGTCATTTGTCCCATTTGACCCTTTTTCACAGCGGTCCTAAAGTCTAGGTCTGCACTGTCCAGGAGGTCTGGCAGCTCAAAATTTTGGCAGTTTTCACATCACCTGCTGTATTTTCTTGTTAGAAGGACATAATCATCATGCAGACACATGGAGGATAATTTTGTGGCTTGGCAACAAGATCATAGCCTACAGCGTTGTTGAACCAGGCTTGCTGACGTGCGCTTTGAACCAGGATGGCCGAGTGGTTAAGGCGTTGGACTTAAGATCCAATGGGTGCATACCCTCGTGGGTTCGAACCCCACTCCTGGTATAGCTAATCTTGCAATGGTGAATTGAGGCTGTCCTTAGTGGTGAATAAGAGCGTCTTCTATCTAATGAGGTATTTTTGGATCTGAACATTGAATATGGTCTTTCTTGAACTTACCTAGATGAAAACCGAAATTTTTCATTCAATGTCTGAACTGTTTGTCGTAACCAAAGGTGCTGGAGCCTGCCCCCCTGCTCCCCTCTTTGTATATCTGATCCTTAACACATGAAGTGAGAGAACATGAAGTAGACAAAAGTGAGAGCACTCAGAGGGCATGGAAATGTAGTTGAGTAAAAGTACAAATATTGTCTTTCAGTGGTACTTAGATGCAAATACTTAAGTGTAATGAGAAAGTACTTGAGTACAATTTTTTGTTACACTTTTGTGAACAAACTATAGTGTATAGAGCCATTTCTGAGCTAGAATCCAATCTGGTCAAGTGGAGGTGAGTCTGGGGGTCTCTCTGTGGTCTCTATCCATCAGTTTCATATCGGTGCCTCATAGCCGTTCGTTCATAGAGCATGTTCAGCATAGCAGCGTGCAGCTTTGATTGCTTCATGAAAATGAGACAGCAGGGGTGCCAACAATTGCAAAGCTGACTGCGCATGCTTCCGCACCCAGGAGTTGGTCAACATGGTGCGCTTTCTGTGCCGGACCTCACCCCACTGACCAACAGGGGGAGCCAGCAGTACTGCACACTGTCCTGTAGTGTATGGGTGGGCGATTTGACATTATGATTTAATTACATGATATTAGATGTTCCCACATGACATCTGTTGTCTCACTAATGTTTCTGAGCATGTTGGGAGTGTCGTCAGTATGACGCCGACTGACTGGATGTTCAGTGAAAAGTAAAGTGATCCCTTATGGTCACGTGTGGACACACTTAAGTAAACTACTTTCTCTCTACTTAACCCATTCAGCAAGTGAAGCAGGGGGCTGCCACCAATGAGGGGCGGGGCAGCGTGTGGAGATGGTACCTTGCTCAAGGGAACCTAAGTTGTGCCACTGGCAGTCTTGGAATTCAAATCCATGCCCTCCCTAACCGCTACGCCCCCAGCCACCCCAAATGGTGGTCCGAAGTTTCACCTTACTGCTGGGAGAGTAAAACAGTCCCAAGGGTCCAAGACAGCACAACCATAAAGGACATCTGTATCTAGCTACCACGAGTGCGGTTCGATATGATAATGGAGGAGTATACATTTTTAAAAAATAAAAACAATAAAGTCTTTGTGCCATGATGCCCCTCCCCATACCAACTCCTGTCCATAAGAGGAGGATATTCGGCCAAAAGAACAGGAAAAGACCATTCAACACCTCATTTTGTTAAATGATGTGCCTTTTATCGATCAAGAAGCAGTGAAAGCATGAGCAAAACACAGTTACTATTACACAAACATTCTCTGTAAATAGTCTCAAAAACAAACTAGCTGTTTCCATTGCTTTTACAGGTTCTTGTGTTATCTACAGGAACAGGGATTAAAACAAGAAAGAAAAAAACAAATCTAGTACTTGAATCATATTGATCCCTCTTATTTAGGTCAATTTTGCATCTTTTAGCAGGGGTGAAGAGGTACTACTCATGCTAAAGCCAGCCATTTTTACAGTGTCAAGATGTATACGTTTCCAGTTGGGATTTTATTTCTAACGGGTACCCATAAATCACTAAAAACAAAACAGACTTTAAGTGCAACTGTAAGGTTTCATTGCCCCCATCGTATAAGCCATCTACATGAAGTTAAGCAAGAAAAAAACAAAAACAAAATAATGATTATATACATGTCTCTGTGTATATAAAATTATTAGATTTAACCATGTACAGCTTGGTGGTAGCCTCTGGTAAAGACACTCAAAGAGCATCAAGAGCTCCATTCACCCTTCCTTCTTAAAGTGGGCACTTTGAGAAGAAGAACACAACTGAACCCAGCAACATGGGAAACATTCATAAAATTATGATGTAAAACGTCCAACTGAAAAATCTGGGAAATCCCAAACGGCATATTATTTGTACACTTTCTGCAAAAGGGTTGGTTTGGCATTTGAAGACTACGCAAACCAGAATAGAAAACACCAACCTGACATGTCTTTCCCACTATATGGGGGGTCTTATCATGCTCAAAGATCCAGAGAGAAAACAAAACTGATTAGGTTCCAAAGAACATCTGGTTAAACCTGCTCCATTCCCACCAGCCATTAACATTAAAAAATAATAATAAGGGCGAGCTGGGGGCAGATTGTGTACTTATTTTGACTTTGTGCAGAATTTCACAAGTGCTAATGGGGTTACAACAAACAAAACCATTGAAAAACATTGCAAAGGGCACTACTGACATTATTTGCGGGATTCTTCAGTCATCTGTAGAAACATTCATTCCATTTAATGTTTCAATTGTGCAAGATTAGAAATAATGCTGTTGAATCGTCTGAAACAGTACACGTCTTCTGGACTCCTGTAACTTGTGCAAGGCATACATTAAACTGCTGATTACTTCATAACTGACTTCTATTCAGTAAGAAAAAAAAAAAATTCCCACCCTATTACAGTATATATTAACATGGCTATAAATGATAAAACTCTTCACTACTATAAATATAATCTTTTCCAAGTGCTTGTATCTTCCACGACACATACATTCAGCCTGGCCAGTCACTGACTGAGCTCTATCTTTGCAGACAGAAAGGTCTGATGTTTTCTTCTCGAGTCAGTATAGGAATCCGCCTATACTGGGGTGGGGGGTGGGGGGATTTCACAAAGCTGGATTTCTCAATAAGCTAGGTAATTTAAGCCTGTAAGTCTATATTGGCCAAGGGGGATGTAACTGATGAAATCCTATTGGGCAATCTTCTCTTCAGACATGAGTTCAGCTAACTGTGAAATAACTCTCAGGTTGTTTGTGACTTTCTGCAGTTTAGATTTCCTCATCGTTAGTTGGGAGTGGCTAAGCGTGCAATAACCATGGAAGCATAAAAGAAGAAAATCCAGACTGGCCCGTATGCTGATGGAGATACCAGACACCATGTGCGAAATTTAGGCAAGATTCATTACAAGATAACGTTACTAAGCAGGATATCACTTAGGAGAAATAATCATAAAATCTCTCAGATTACATAAGAGAGATACCTATACTTTTTTTTTTTGCAATGCTCGTCACCCTACAAAATTATACCTGAAAGGCAAAATCAGGGACAATGTGTGTTTCAGCAAGAGCGCTTAGTTCAGATCTACTCCACCAGTTCACATAATTGTAGTTAGTGAGCGTGGTGAAAACTGACCTCTGCTCAGCCCTCTGGTATGCACCACTAAATTTAGACTTCATTTTGTTTTGGTTAACCTGTTCTCCAGAAGAAGAAGAAGAAAAAAAATCAGTCACAGTGATCTCACCGCAATAAAACACAAATAGCAGAACTGACAAAAAAAAAATGATCTTCAGACCTTTTCATGAAGCATATATGTCAGTGTATGGTGTAAATATATATCTACATGGGCTATAAATAAAAGGGACAGTTTAACAAGGATGGTGGGCAAGCTAGGACTCCTGCTGGTCAGCCTGCTGTTGCTGGCTGCTTGGGGGCGTGTCCGTTGCTGCTGGATCGTGTCCGTCAAAGCCTAGGCCCAGTCCCTCATCCATCTGCTCCAGTTCACTTTGGTCCAGAAGCTCAAAGTCCTCCTCCTCGGCAGGAACAAGCGTTACGTCCGGCTGCTCCTCGGTGCTTGCTTCAGCGGACACGTCCACGTCCTCGTCACTCGCCTCTTGGGCCATGGGTGATTCAAGAGGTGACTCCATTGGACAAGGCGGTGTCTCAGTGGGAAGGAACTCTGCCATGGAAGGCCCCTCGCTGGCCTCGGTGGAGCGCAGAAGGGCTGAGAGAGTGTTCTGTACCACAGTGGAGATGGCTGTGCTCACAATCTCCTCGCTGAGGGCTTCTAAGGACCGGGTGGGCCCTTGAGCGCCCCGAGCTGTCGCCTCATCCCCAGTTCCCGCCGTGCTCTGGTCAGCACCAGAGGATCGTCCGTGTCCATTGAAGTGTGTGTTGACAAAGTGGAGCGGGGAAGCCAGGTGCTGAATGAGGAGGCTGGCGGGGCTTTGGGAGTCCTCCTGATGCTCCGTGCTGCTGCCCTCGGAACGGCCAGATCCAAGCACGCCCAGAGGAAAGTGGAACAGACCAGGTTCGATAGATGGGAACTCATCCACGGAGGGAAACTCCGGAAGATCCCTGGAGAAGCTCTCCTCGGGTTCACTGTGCACACTCTGCTGGTCCAAGTCTGTGAGGGCAGCAAGGCAGAGATGGAGAATTTGAGATTCGAGTTCTAAGACCAGAGCACAACAAAAAATGACAGGGAACGCTTAGAAGATGAATAGCATCAAATATTTTAGCACAGCGTGAATTTGGAAAGCATTCGAGAACGTTGTGAATGATGGAAAAAAAACAAAAACAAACACAGAATACCTAACACACCTGTGTGATTATGGTTAGTGTGCAACGAATTTACACTTTATAAATCATTTCATGAAAGGGCACGAGTTCCTGCCTCAGAGTAAGGATGATGGCTTCTGTTGTTGTACTCTGGGTGCCAGTTGCTGACAGAAACAACAAAGGCTTCCTTTGTAACTCGCTCAAACCAGTGACTTCAACCAACAAGTTTAACCAAATTCTTTTCCAACTTCACCTTAAGTCTTCACATTCTGACACCTGTCCATCCAGAAATTCTGGAGTTCATACACAAAGACTAAAAGAATGGCTTAACCAAAATGACTGACCAAAAATGTGGCAAGTAAAGAGTTCTTAACAAGAACAAACAAACAAAAAAAACCAAAATCACAGCATTCTGCTCTAATCACACTGCTCTTCTGCACTCAGACAGCAACATTACTTACTTCAAAACAAACAATCTAGAGAGACATGATATTCACCTCAATTACTACTGAGGCACACATATCACTATTGGAAACATGAGCTGGTAGTCGAGTCATTCGCTGTGTAGTCACTGCACAGACATACACTGAAGGTAAACCAAGATGATGAGCACAGCTTGAGTAAAATGGTCAGGCCTGAAATTTAACCATGCTCTACAGCAGGCATGTCAAACTGGGCCCCTTCAGGGTCAAGGCTGTGCAGAGATTAGCATTTTCCTACTTCTAATGGAGGCCTTGTAAGTTAGCCATGGTGTTTAATGAGGCAAAATGCAGAAGTCTACAAAGCTGTGGCCCATGAGGACTGGAGTCTTCAGTACCTTCAGAAACATCTGTGAGCTGTGGGGTAGTAGCTCTAGACACAGAGAAGCCCCCACTCTCCAGGATAGAGGCCTCCTCATCAGAAAGCTCAGAGTCTGTGATGGCCATTGCCAGGGCTGTGGTCTTCACGTCCACCTGAGCAAAAGCAGAGAAAACAGTCAGAAACCCGCAGTACAAGAGTTAGGCCAGAGAGGAAACGTATGCTGGAACAGAATAAGGTGTAAATAGCCAGTGTTTACACATTATATTTACGCTGTACCACAAGGTCACAAAATGTGCAGAAACTGTTTCAATTGCAAAATGTGAATTGGTGTACTGAACTTGGGGACAAATTTATTCTAAACCAATCAACCCGTATCAGGACACAATACCTGTTCAAAAATGTGATGGGTACACTTACAGTGGGGGCAAAGCAGGAAAGCTCTTCCTCGCTCTCACTCTCTGTTTCGGCCCTCGGTTCATCTCCCTCATCCTGCTCTTTCTTCACCTCTGCATACACATACTTCTTTAAACAGCATGAAATTAGACAACCTGCTCTAATACCTACTGGAATGTTATGATCCAAATTTTCACATTAAATGGTCTAGACAGTAACTGGGAAATCCTCTGAACAGTTTTTTGTGACAAAGGCAGCTACTGGGCAATCAGTTTAGGTACTAGGGAGGTCACTAAAACCAACACATTAACATACAACAGCCATTACATTAGAACCAAACCACTTAACATTCTGTTGGGGCCCTTTTGTGACCAAAGCAGCTCAGACCCATTAAGTGCATGGACTTCACAAGACCTCTCAAGGTGTGCCATGGTATCAGGCACAAAACACTTTTCAGGTGGGGCCTTTCTTGGATCTAGCTACTTTATCCAGAAAATCCCACAGATGCACGACCAGACTGTTATCTGGGGAATTCAACACCTTAAACTCAAACCAGTCCTGAACAGTGTGGCAGGGTGCATTATCCTGCTGAAAGAGGCCATGAAGGGGTGAACTTGCTCACCAACTATGTGTGGGTAGATGGTCTATGTCAAAGCAACATCCAAAAGAATGCACGTTCACAAGGTTGTCCAGAGTATCACACTCCTCCTGCTGGCTTGCCATCTTCTCATTCTCACATGGGTTAATGCGGGCACTCTGACTGGTCTTCAGCAATGCAGCTCCATACAAAGCAAGCTGTGCTGCACCGTGTGTTTTGACACCTTTCTATCACAGCTAGCACTAACCTCTTCACAGGATCTACAGTAGCTCTTTCGCCAGACCGGCTAGCCTTTGCTCGCCATGCACATGGGCAGCTGGTAGGCTAGTGGTTAGGACTTTTGCCCTGCGATCAGGAAGTGGTGGGTTCGATTTCCGAGACTGATAAGCACCTCTGAGGTACCCTTGAGCAAGATAGCGTCCCCACACACTGCTCCCCGGCCGCTGTGTGCCTGGCTGCCGGCTGCTTCACTTAGTGAATGGGTTAAATACAGAACAAGAGTTTCATGCTGTTCGCACTGTGTGCTGTGGTGTGTTCACATATAACAGAATGGTCACTTTCACATCAAAGAGCCCTTGGCATGCATGACTTTAATGCCAGTTCAGTGGTTGTCTTCCTAGGATCATTTTGGTAGGTACTGACCTCTGCATACCAGGAACACACCACCAGACCTGCGGTTTTAGAAATGCTTTGACCCAGTCGTCTAGCCTTCAGAAGTCAACCCTTGTCAAACTCTCTGACATCAAGTTCGAGAACTGACTGTTCGCTTGTTGCCTAACATATTCCACCTCCTCACAGGTGCCACTGGATCAGGATGATCAGTGTTACTCACTTCACCTGTCTGCAGTTTTAACATTGTGGCTGATTGCTGTATAGCCACCTATTCAGGCTATAGCCGGTTATCCTCACAAATTCACTGTGAAGAACAGAGGTCATTTACATATATCAGCCTTAAAGACACAGCAATAAAGACAGCAACAAAAGCTCACTTCTCTTGTCGTGTTTGCGGTGCTGTGTGTCTCCCTTCATGCTGTAATCCAGTTTCATCAGGATGGGCTCCAAACCCGTGTACATCTTCTGGATGAGCTCGTGGTACACGACCAGAGGCCACAGCAAGACACTCAGCACTACACAGACACCACACAGACAAAGACAAACATTTCTGTTCACCTGCAGCGTCCATCTAAAAGAAATACACTACTGTGTTAAGATACACCTTGCCTGAACAGCTCTGCACACAGGAAATTCTAAAGTGCTGTGAAACTTGTCTGACAAATACACAGGGAGTGCAAAGAAAGCAAAGCAATGCAAGCAGTAAAACTCACATATAATGTAGGAGATCATGACTCCAGGCACGTAGTGGCCGACCACAGCAAGCAGGAGACACCCCGAGCAAGTCATCACACAAAACTGAAAGAATGAATAAAAAGCGAAAAACTACTGTCAAACAAGATAAAATAACCTGATCTTTAAAAAGAATCCAGTTTTTCCTTACATATGAGTCAAATTAAATACTTAGCACGACTGCCATTCCACATGCAGAAGAATGAAAAAATAACAAGAACTTTCACTGATTTTATAATTCTGCCCAATTCAGTAGTTAAACAGTAAAGAGAACCGTGATGGTGGTAGGAACCAAATGTCTGAAGCATTTCTTGTATCCAAAAGGTGATCAAGCTACCTTGCAGAAAGCTACAACATTAAAAGGCGGCGAATACGTTCCATGACAGCTCAGTTCTTGTTTTATGAGGTTTAGGTCTATTGTGCATTTAAATATATCCATGGCAGGAGGATACATTTTGGGTGTAATCCAAAGCAGTCTACCACGGAAATGTTATTATAATATTAATTAACCTTTACCAGCATTACATATAAAGACTTGTGAAGGTCTAGTGGATAGTAAAAAAAAAAAAGTCAGTGATTGTGTAGCAGACATCAAAACCCCGGGTTCATCACAATTGTGAATAAATCTGTCTATGCTGTAATTTCTCGGCAAGTAACAATTTCACAACACTCTGTATTACTTTGTTTACATCACAACCACTGAACTATGCATGAAGTGGATTTCCCCTTAAAGTCTCTGAGTGATATCACAGCGACAATAACAAGGAGAAAAGCGTAAATGCACCAGAGACCTGCTCTCATCATCTGGGGAATATGTGCATCCCTCACCTTGCCGTGATTCTGTCGTTTGTACTGGAGCATCTCTTGGACATAGAGGCTACAGGTCAGGTAGCTCTCTGCAAGATGGTGGCTCAGTTCAGCCACGCTCAGAAGCCTGGGGTGGACACTCATACTCTCTCTGCATCGGCAAACAGATCACAGAACTGGGGTCAGTGCTTGTTATTTTATCTGCTTGTGGCTGCACAATATCCACCACCAAGGAACGATCAATTCCAAGAAACCGCAAAATCACAGATCCAAATATCCATACAAACTTGATTTTGAAATTACGTGGTACAGTAACCCCCCCGCTTACTCGCGGTTCAGCAGCCGCGACTTCAGTCTCTCACAGGTCTTTTTCTGAGAGCCAAACTGTTTGCGGAAACCCCCACACATTCACGGAAACTGCAGATATCATCTGCATTTGTTTTTTGTTTTTGTTACATCCGCCACGCCCCCTCGTCCTCATGCTGGTTGTTTATGTTTGGCCGCGGCAGTTAGCAAGGCAATCAGACACACTTGAACGGAATGAGCCTCCACTGCTCAGCAATACGAATACGGGTTTATCTTTACATTTTCTTTAAGGATAATGCAGTAAGCTGAGTTATAAATGAAATTAAGGTGTTTTGGGAGCACATATGGGGCATATTTAGGGTTTACACTATAAAAATAGGCATTTTTAGGCATTTTGTTTACCACATTACAAATCAAAAATATGCGGGTGCTCTTAGATCGTAACCCCCGCGATTGTCGGGGGTTTACTGTATACCCCTTTAGGCTAAGGTTATGTATTTAATAGTGTAAAGTAGTGCTCCCAATTAATAAAATACACAGTTGTGTACATATTTTAACATAGAAAAAGCAATTTAACAGTACCAACTGCATTTCTAAGCATCATGTTCCGGCCAAAATTTTATTTCCATGATTAAATTTAAATTCCAAATATTTATAATAACAAGAGAATAAACTAAATCAAGCACCTGACATGCAATGCTTACAAGCAAAAAGCGTACCTTTCTATGACGGGCACTTCTGGATGCCGCGCTGCATGAGGAGAGAAGATGAATGAAAAATCATTATAATTAATCAGTGTTTCCCAAGGCCAACTGCTTTCCCTGCTTTAACAGACCTAATTCAATTTAGTTAATGGTTATTACTGAGCTGAATAGGATCAGGAATGTTAGGAGAAAGGAAACCTCTCAAATGCGTAGAGCAGCGGACCTTCAGGACATGGTTTGGTAAATACTGCAATAAAGCACCAATATTAAGGCCCTATTACCCTTCTCTATGAAAATTAAAATATTAAAACAAAATTAAAATAAACAAATACACACATTCTCAGAGCTGTACTTGACACTTTATAAGTATATTTGTGAGGAAAACAATGTACTTTTCTTCTTTTTTGCAAATCCTTCACATTTAGGTCTTAATTGCTTGGTTCAGCATCTGGACTGCTGCCTAAATTTCTCACATAGAAGTTTTGGACCTGAATAGGAAGGGTCAGAGTCCACCAAAGCTTTGGAGGTTCCCCTCCTCCTACACACTTACCAACCTGGCAATCAGCTGTCAAGTTAAGTGTGTTGGAACAAGGGCAAAAAAAAAAAAATAAATAATAATAATTAAAAAAAAAAAAAAAAAAAAAAAAAAAAAAAAACATGTCGGAATTAATTCCCCAGCCTTGCTTTAGCCCAAAAAAAATCCCAATATGAGAAGAGCACCAAACAAATGTTGGTTACTGCACTGACTGATGCAGGATGCACTAAAACAAACAAGAGCAGTTCCACTGGTAACTGTAAAGGTTCTGGTAGCTACTTTTACTCGCATAATAGCTTCATTTCAACAGTACTTTTGGTTGAGTGTGCTACTCCAGCTGCCACTGGAAAGCGCTGCCTGTGTTTGTGATACAGTTCCAGATATGGGGTCTGATGTTTTTACCAGAGATCTGAGGCAACTTGTCTTTCCATCTCTCCAGCAATGTCAGGACCAGCAGAGACGCACTCAGGAGGAACAGGGGGCGTAAGGAGGTGGAGGACAGCAGCCTAGAAAACACATACACACATACATCAGCTTTTACAGACATAAACTGTGATGGGTAACCTTCTTTACATGAACCAACATTATGTTACCTCATATACGCTCCATATGGCCAGTTTCACCTCAGGAAATAAGAGCATTTCTACCCATCACTTACTAGCTAGATAGGTCAATACTAGCCTAGTGGGTAAAACACTTGCCTGTGAACCTGATGACCACAAAGTTGCAGGTTCAACCCCCCACGTTCTGCCATTGTGTCCTTGAGCAAGACACTTAACCCTCAGTTGCTCCAGGGGAACTGTCCGTGTAACTAACGATTGTAAGTCGCTGGATAAACGTGTCTGCCAAATGCCCACTTTAACACTCAGCTCACCTGAGAGGGAAAAGGCCAACTCGAAGAAACCACAAATCATATTTCCAATTACCCATTCAAAATTTATGTTGAGATTAAAAGGTTGACCCTGTTAGATTAGGGAGAAACACTGGGCTATATATTTAATTACGTTCCCGTTTAATAAAACCTACACTGTTATATACATCCTTAAATATAGAAAAAGTATTTTTAACCACACTGCCTCCATTTCAAAACATCATGTTCAGACAGAAATTATATTTCCATGACTAGATTTCAATAACTGAAGTAACATTGATCTAAATAATAATAATACTAATGAAAGAATTAACCAAAATTGAGCACTTTACATGTTATTTTAGGTGTGAATAAGTGGTGTTCGGCCTTTAAAGAGCACAGCTTAGCACCACAGTCAGGCTACACCATGTAAACACGCGGAGCCTAAACAGTAAACCTCAGTCCAGTCACACTGACTTAAAAAAGTCAATTAAACTGTCCACTAGTGAAGGTATGCCAGGTCCAGGATGTCTGTTTGAGCCTGAGCGTGAGGTCCTGTAGCTCAGGAGGCTAGCTGAGCTAACGTAAACACAGCACAGCTAACGGCTAGCGTGTTAGCCAGCCAGCTAACTCCCTTCACGGAGGATTAACGATTCTTTTACAGCAAAAACACAACAGGACAGCTCCACGGGCGACTGTGGCGGAAAACAGAAGTCATAACATTTAAAACACCGTTCCTTCTGAGGGGAAAACAAATCAAAAACATCGCCCTATGGGGGTGCTAGGTGCTAAAAACACACCAACGCTCATTATTACCTGTCAAATACTCCACTGTGTACCTGGTCTGGATTTATATAATACATACACTTACACACACATTTCCAATATATACCCGTATACATTCATATACTTATGGAGGTTTATTGATTCTATACTCATTTATTTATAATATTTGTATAATGTACCTCTTATACCGTTATATTATAAGTTTTATTCTTTTGGCCATGCAGCTTGTACTTTTTGTTCTGTTCACTATGTCGCTGTAATAATATACATTTCCCACCTGTGGGACTAATAAAGGGATCTTATTATTTGTTAAGTTAGTGAGCTAATAAACCCCAGTGTTAAGTTAATAAATCCCATTACTAATAAGTTAATAAACCCCAGTATTAATGAATTAAAACCCTTGTATTAAAAAGATAGCCCCGGTACCAGAAGGCGGTGTTGAGTGCCAGGGCGGCGGCTCCGCTACGGAGGGGTCTCTCCCAGACCAGCAGGCGCTGCAGGCCGAGCGCGAGGGCCTGGTGCGGACTCAGCCAGGCCTGCAGTCTCCGCCTCAGACGGGCCAGCTCCGGGTCCCCCGGCTCCGTCCCGCCCGGGAACAGGGCCTCCAGACCCACTGAGGAGGAGGACAGGGAGCCCCGCCGGGGCTGCTCCCCGCTCGACATGACTCTGCTCGGCTCCGAGGACACGATGGACACGGGGGTTGGACTGAGGCTGTGTTTCTGTGACTCCCTCTGTGTGCGTGTGTGAGCGTGTATGTTTCTCTGAGTGTGTTTTTTCTTCTCGTTCTGTTGTTGTGCTGCAGCTGACAGTGAGGGAGGAGTGGGCGCGCGCCACTTACGTCACAGGCGTATTAAAGAGACTACATAAATAAATAAATAAATAAATAAAATAATTTTAGTAACAAAAGAACAACCCAGTAGCCATGGGCGTCACCGGCATTCAAAGAACGA
>JBBPCX010000088.1:30542798-30557561 GCA_037974365.1 Hydrocynus forskahlii | reverse complement strand
AATGTGGTGTTGAATGTGTGTAAGTGTGTGAGTGTGTGTGTGTCAGAGGAGACGCTGTAGAAGGACAGAGTTCCGGCTGGACAGTCCACATACACTCCTACTCTGTTAGAGCGGGATGGAAGAGGCAGGACAGCACTTCTGTTATTATTGTGATAAACAGAGTATCTGTTATTAGAGCAGATCAGACTCCAGGACTTTTCATTCCATCCAAACCCAGAGTCTTCACTCCCTCCTTTCCTCCTGATGGATTTATAAGCCAGAGCTACAAATACCAACCCGCTCCACTCAGCCTCCCAGTAACAGCGTCCCCTCACACTCTCTCTACATAAGACCTGCCAGTACACATCAAATCTGTCTGGATGATCAGGGTACAACAGCTCCTCTCTCACACACACCACCTTTCTGTTTCCCTCACACAGGAAGAGAGGTGTGTGTGCTGTGTTTGGGTCCAATGTGAGCTCACAGGCATCTGCACACAAGAAGAGAAATTAGAGGAGAAACACAACACTGACTCTGTGTGTGTGTGTGTGTGTGTGTGTGTGTGTGCATGCACGCGCGCGTGTGTGTAAAGCTGCTCTAGGAGGATCTGTGTTATTTACACAAGGGAGTGAGAAGCAACGGGAGAGAGGAATGAAAAAGGGTTAAAAGGGAGAAAGAGAGGGAGACAGAGAGAGAGAAAGAAGTCAGTGTTGTAAAAGGACAGAATGAGAAGTGAGGCAGCATAATTAAGGGAGGAAAATATTAATAGGAGGGAAGAAATACCCGGGATACAACACTTGATGTGTGAGTGTTTGTGTCTATGTGGGTATGAAAGATAGATCAACATTCTACATGTTGGAGAGTGTGAATGTGTGTGTGTACGTGTCAGAGAGAAACCAAAATGTGTGTGACAGAACAGTATTTGTGCTTGCATGTTTGTGAGACAAACCACCCTGTGTGTGTGTTTATACGCATGCGTATGATGCCATGTGTAGCTGAAGGGGTGTGTGTGTATGTGTGTGAGAACTTACATTTCTTTGGTCCTCGTTTAATTCTGATCTTCCCTCCATGTTCCATTCTAAACAAACACACACACACACACACACACACACACACACACATCAGGACCATGCGAGGTTTTCCACATTGAGATATTCACAAAGTAGAAAAAACAAACATACTCTCCTCTTTCTGTCTCTTAACTCGTTCAGGCATGAGTCTGTGTATCTCCAGTGACTTTCATGGCTCCCCGTTGTTGGTGTAGTCACAGTTCTACCTCTGTATTTTCTCTTGTTCGTCCTTTATCTTTTCCCTTATCTCTGGTCTCCAGTCCTCTGCTTCTCCCTCTATTTCTGCTGTTCTCTATAGTTTCCCTCATTTTCTGTTTTTTTTTTAGCTTGTATCCTTTTTCCAGCCCTTCTGTCTCATTAGTTACTTTTCATTTTATTTTCATTATTGACTCTGTTCCTTTCCTCTGTTTATGTCCTTTCTTATGAATTACTTATCATTCCGTTCCTTTCCCCATATTAGTTAAGTAACCTTCTCCTTGCTTTTTCCTTCGCTCTATCTCTGTTCAGTTATTATTTAACTTTCTCTAGTGTAGTACATTTCTCTCCTCTTCTCACCTTTTCCTTGCTTTCTCATTCACTTTTCCTTATCAAGTTTGACACTTGATTTAGGAAAGTCAAAACTCTGTTATTTAAAACTCTACTGAACACTTTCTCCAGATCTCTGTTCACTCTGATGTCTCTGAAGTTGATTCTCTCCACTCAAGAGGCTCGAAAAAAGAATGAGCACTCCGACTGACTGAACTTACGACTGAGAGACAGCAGGTGGCAGTGAGTTTATAAGATCTAGACCCTAGAGAAAAAAGTGCGGACGCAGGTGTAATCATCAGATGAAAAAACTGACAGGAGGATGAGAAAACGACCCCTATTGCAGACCTGGCGGTACTACTCCCTGGGATACAACTGTTTTGTTTATTTCAACATTGGCCACATAGCTACTTTTTAAAAAAATGATGTTTATTTCTCTCTCGCTCTCTCCATTCACTTTACAGGGAAGGTAGGGATATGTCCAGAGTCCAGTGAATTGTCCCTGGCAATCATTTTAACCAAACTAAATCTAATAAAACCACCATTTTTCACTGTTATTTTTCTACTGCAAGTCCCAAACCTTTCTAACATGTGATTGGCTTTAAGAAGTGCCAAAGCTCAGAGCAGTATTTGTGTGGATTGTGTGGAGAAAGAGGACATCTTTAGAATGATGGTTCTGTGCTTGAAAATAAGGAACATTTGGTGTTGATTTAGTAAGATAACAGTATCACACCCTGGTCAGGATTGGGTCTGTGCTTATGGTGTATTCTTTGCTGTTTCTTTGTCTGGTAAACCAACTAGAGTTTTCCTCTGTTGTTTAACTGCTGTTTTTGCTGTCCACTTAGACTTCCTTTGTCCTAGATAACTACTTTCTTTGTGGTGTGCATCTTGCACGCAACGGCGTGGAAGAAATCACCTCAGCTGCTTATTTCTTTGCAACAAAAAAAGCTGACTTTATCTCTGGACTGCTGTCTCTCCACTCATTCCATGTCCTGGCTACTCCGGCTGCTCTATCCTCTGCCATGTCCTTCTCTCACTCTCCTCGCACAACAGGTTTGCTTCTCTCATACAGATGGTGTTCTGCACCTCTCAGTCTTTCCCAGCTCAGCATCTCATCCTTTTAATTCCATTCTGTTACTATAACATATCCAACTAAGCTCCGTATCATTGTCCTTTATCGCTCACCTGGCCCGCTGGGTAACTTAATCGATTAAATGGACGTCCTCCTGAGCTCAGTCATCGGCAGTTGATAACTCTCCACTCACCCTCCTCAAAGACTTCAATCTTCCAGGTGACAAGTTGCAGCTCCTATCGTCCTTCAGCCTGTCTCTGGACGAGTCTCTGCTGACCCACGAAGCTGGCAACACTCTTGATTTAGTATCAACCAGATCACTTCCTATGTTCAATATATTGTCCACTCCTCTACACGTCTGACCATCATCTTCTATCTTTCAAATTTCCTCTTCAGACTTCCTCGTCTTATCACCCACGTGTACCCGCAGAACAACCCGCAGAAATCTATCCCCTCTCTCTCCTTCTCTATTATTTCTTTCTTATTTCTCCCTAATTCCACTAACCTCTGTCCGTCTTCAATTGAATCAGCTTCCATCTCTCCATCAGCTCAATTATTTTACTCTGCCCCTTGTCTTCCAGACCAAAGCGTGTCTCTCCCCCAGCTCCATGGCTGTCTGAGGTCCTGTAAAGTATCTGAAGGAATCTGAGAGTACCGTTGAGTATGCTCAAGTTGATATCCTTGGATCTAATCCTGCATATTGCCTACAGCATCAATGGCTCCTTAACAACTGGCCATGTCCCATCTGTTTTAAAGTCTGCAGTGGTCACACCAATTCTTCAGAAACCCACGCTGGACTCCTCAGATAACAACTACAGACCAGTATCTCTTCTCTCATTCCTTTCCAAAGGAACGTGCTGTGTATAACCAGCTCAACATTGTCTGTCTCAAAACAGGCGTCAGGACCTTCACCAGTCTGGGTTCAAGGCTGCGCACTCTACTGAAACTGCACTCCTAGCCATCTCAGAAGAACTTCATGTAGCTAGATCAGCCAACCTGTCTTCTGAACTGATTCTTCTTGATCTTTCTGCAGCCTTCAACGTGGTTAACCTTTAGATCCTCCTGGCTACTCTCTCCAGCCTTGGGATATCGGCCAAAGCCTGGCAATGTTTTGCTGCCTACCTTGATGACCGGAGGTACCAGGTAGCATGGCATGGCTCCCAGTCTACCCAGCAAAGATTGTTCAGTGGCGTTCCACAGGGCTCAGTTCTTGGACCGCTTCTCTTTTCTCTATATATTGGTTCTCTTGGAGATGTAATAACCTCACATAGCCTTTCCTACCACTTTTATGCAGATGACACAACTTATTTTCTCTTTCCTCTTCAGTGATGATCAGGTCTCGACCCACAGCTCAGATTGAGACCATGTTTTCAGAGTTTCAGAGTTTCAGAGTTCCACTCCACCTGAAACTCTCCTCATCTATTTACTATATTATACAAGACAACAGATAACCCCACACACATTGTGGTGGAGACCACTTCTCATACAAGTGCTTAAAAAGGTTCCCTGTTCAGTATCTGATCTTAGGAGTGACATTTTAAAAAAGTCTACTACACTTAAACTAATTTTCTAAATAAACACAGCCTCATATATTAAGCAGTTAGTGAATTAGTGTACAATCATAATGCATTAGTATAGTGTACATTTATATTATGGTGTACAGGTGGTATACTATGGTGTACTGTTATACTACATTATACTGTATCCTGTACAGTTAATATACTATAGTGTTCTGTTCCTGTACTACAATATACTGTACAGTTACTATTCAATGGTGTACTGTTAATATACGTATGCTGTATAGTTGTAGTACTAAAGTTAATTGTTATCAAACTACTGCATGGTGTTATTAGGGGGAGTTTGTTACAAATATAAAGTATTCTATTGCTTCTATACAACATTTTGTTTATAAAATAACTCCTGTCAAAAAGTAGCATTTTTTGTAACAGGTAAGACTAACAAGTTTAAGACAGTTTTATCATAAAATACAGAAACTGCTTAAGATTTTAGATCTTAAAACACACACACACACACACACACACACACAGCTGTCCATACCGGAGAGTGCTAAGTGAGCAGTGTGGATCCTCCAGTCTAGCAGAGAGCAGCTTCTGTCCTGACTCTCCTGGGTGGTTGTAGGTCAGATCCAGTTCTTTCAGATGTGAGGAGTTTGAACTCAGAGATGAATCCAGAGAAGAACAGCCTCTCTCTGTAATCATACAACCAGATAATCTGCAAAGAGAGAGAAGAGAAAGGGGCGGGGGTGGTGACACATTAAAATAACTTAATTAAACAGAAGTAAACAGTAAAAGAAAACAATTTCACATGACTAATAATACAAATAAAACAGAATATATTTGCTAGAAGATGTAGATCTCAGAGTAAATAATTGTTTTCTT
Organism: Hydrocynus forskahlii; assembly: GCA_037974365.1. NCBI lineage: Eukaryota > Metazoa > Chordata > Actinopteri > Characiformes > Alestidae > Hydrocynus > Hydrocynus forskahlii. The sequence continues at coordinate 30,552,516 of JBBPCX010000088.1, read as the reverse complement.
TTACATTTGTAGGTCTTGTTCTATTTTTGCCCATGTTATCATTTTGGTGATTAACCTGTAAACCAGGTTTAAACAAGTTCTCTGTGTCATAAATCAGAAATAGATTAATACAGAGACGTGAAACACATAACACCTCTCACCCTTTCTAAATACAGCACAGATATGCTGCAAAATCTCAAAGAATCTGCTTTGGATAAAACTTCCTCCATATTGTGATGTCATAGCTCAGATTTTACCCTCAGTAGTATTAATATAGGATCATGAGAAAGAACCATTGAGAGGAACCAAGAGTCAAAGAGGAACCCGTCCTCCTCTGGCCTGCAGTGAACAGTGCAGTCATAGAGACATGGATCAGTGAAGAAAATGCGATGCACTATTTAGGTTAGGTTAGATTTAATGATGAGCAACGATTAAATGTTTTACTTGTTTACTTGATTAAATTGTTATGCGCAAAATTAAATAATTATTTCAAAAGTATATGAACAAAAGGGCAAGAACATTTGGTTTGCAAACACTTCAATCTAATAACGAGCTTTTAAACAGCAGTGTTCTCTTCCCTTCACAGTTACAGTTCAAATATTTCAGAAAATTTTAACTTCAACATTAATGTAATCAAACCAAATATTAAACCAAAGCTATTCACATTTTATTTAGTTTGTTATAGAGTTCAGAGCATGGGGGGTGGATCCATTATAGCTGTAGTAAGGGGGAACAACACCATATGAAAGTCTATGAATCTTAATGCAGTGTCATTAAAGTCCCTGTTGGTGTAATGGTCAATTATTTTGTCCATATAATATGACCCCTGCGTAAACCATATAATATGAACCCTGCGTAAACCATATAATATGACCCCTGCGTAACACTCACAAGCCCAAAAAAGCAACAAACTTTCAGAATCAAAGGATTAAATAAACCTGCATTAACGTGCAACAAAATAACTGTTGGCGTGACATAAATAATGCGTTAACATGATAACGCGTTAACGTGTCCAGCCCTAGTTAGATTATATAAGGTTAACTGTATCTGAAAGTGAAAGACAAAGTAAATTGTTGCCAACAATATACATATTAAAAACTTAGTTATTCCATAGGAGCCATAGGATGTATTATTTAGAATCTGGTGTATATGTGGTAATATGTCGTACAGATTTTGTGTATTGGTGAGGCCCCATGTCCACCACTGATCTCTATTCATGTATGATCCCATACTACCACCTCTCCTCATCCAACCAAAGTTTGTATTAAAGGCTGGTGAAATACTGATGTATTTAAGAATCTTCTTTGAGGACAAAACCTCTCTGCTCCAGAAGTAGAGAAATTTAACTCTGAACCACAGTCAATTTATGATTAACAGTTAAATTTACTGTAAAGAAAACACACTTTTCTGCTCTGAAGTGTTGAATATCACAGTCTAATATGTATCACTCAGTAATGAAGTGACAGAAATCTGACCTGAGTATCTCCAGTTTACAGTGTGAACTCTTCAGTCCAGCAGAGAGCAGCTCCACTCCTGGATCCTGCAGGTCATTGTTGCTGAGGTCCAGCTCTTTCAGGGAGGACTTTTCCAGTTTTAAAACTGATCCCACATTTTTACACGTCTTTACCCCAAGATTACAACCAGAAAGTCTGTATAGAGAGAATAAAAAAACAGATTTTTCAAGACAGTAAATGATAATTATTTGAACAGAAAAGGAAAAACCAGATTGTTTAGGAAACACAACTAATTCTGTCACATAATTCTGTGTCTATGAGACACACTTCAGCCAGAATCATGTGTTAATATTGTTATGATGGGAAGACACAGAACTAACCTGTTCTGCTATTACTTAAGCAGCCCCTGTTTTCAGTTTCGATAATTGAATAAAGTGGCAATTTCATTTAACAGTTTTTAAGTTAAACATTAACTGAATTGTGGACCATTTCGCATATTCACAACTTAATAAGAAAGTCACTTCTTTAAATAGTTATTTACTGCATACTGACTAGTGTCCAATAAACTGAAATGTTCTGTTCTAATCTGCAATTCCAAGCATGTTCTGGATCAACCAGCATTTCATTAAAACTATCCAAGTTCCTGAACAATCACACAGCTTTAGTAGATGCTTTGACTACTGGAGGCAGACTCAGACAACACTCCTCTAATGGATTATATTTACTGAGATCAAACACATACAGACCTTCAAAATGTGCCTTTTCCAGCAGAGAAAATGGAATGCAGCACTGTACAAATTACTTCTATGTTCATCTAATAGAGAAGTGCCATTCCAGTGGATAAAAAGTAATGTAAAGGGTGTCTCTACATATGTGAAAATGTGAGTTTCCAAATTGATGCCTCTCCACTGGAGAAAATGTGATGTGGCACCATACAGATGCCGTAACAATGGGATAACCGTGAGGTTTCCGACACAAACCTTTATTATGAAACCTTAATTAAGTGCTCTTTTAGATGTCCTTCCATGTGGGAAAACACAAAGTGCCAAAGCAATGGAGAGAATGGTGAGATTTGGTGCTCTATGGTCTCTTCTATAACATGGCCTCTAGGGCAGACTTTCAAAAAGTGGGTGATGAGATAACACATTACCTTTCAAGTTGTACCATTGAGAAATGTTGGTAAAACACTGATGGATTTAAGAATCTTCTCTGAGGACACAAACTCTCTGCTCCAGCAGTAGAGAAATTTATCTCTGAACCACACAGTCAATTAATGATTTACAGTTAAATTCACAACAGACCTCATCTGTAAAGAAAACTACTCTAGTTTCGACTCTAAAGGGTTGAATGTCTCAGTCTAATATTTGACGTTCAGTAATGAACTGACAGAACTTTGACCTGAGTGTCTCCAGTTTACAGTGTGAACTCTTCAGTCCAGCAGAGAGCATCTTCACTCCTGAATTCTGCAGGTCATTGTTACTGAGGTCCAGCTCTTTCAGGGAGTTTTCCAGGTTTAAAACTGATCCCAGATTTTCACACGTTTTTACCCCAACATTACAGCCAGAAAGTCTGTGTAGAGAGAATAAAATCAACAAATATTACCAGACAGTCAATGAGAAATGATTGAACAGAGAAGGGCAATTTTACTTAAATCATGTTGTTTAGGAAAAACAACTAATTTTGTCAAATTTTTCATCCGTTTCTGATGATAAAATACAGTGTCTATGAGACAATATGGTCTCATCATTTGAAAAAGACTGAGATGTGGTGCCCTCTGGTCTCTATTACGTTGTCCTCTAGTGCAGACTTTCAAAAAGTGTGTGACGTGACAACAGATGACCATTTTTTTTGCTTTTCAAACCCTGTTTACATTGTTATATAACTGCTAAAAAAGAATTTCTATGTTTTTGTGACAGAATGATAAGTTTATTGTGACAGGATGATAAGATTATTATCGAGCTATAATTCTGATGTAATTTCTGCTCTTGACTGTCCTTTTTATTTATCAGTGTTTTCTCTAGGTTAGTTTAGATTAATTGCTGCACATGTAAATTCACTGCAAGTGCTTTTCCATATAGAGATCACATTTTTAGTCAAGATGTTTAGCCAAGGAGCTAAATGGGTATCTTGCTAAAGTGATTCCATGTTAACATGTGGGATCAATTTGGAAATCAAGGAGTGTAAAAATCTTTCCCCAAAGGAATTTATGGTAATTTACCGATCAAAGAAGTATAAGGAGAGAGAGAAAACTACAGCACAAACAAAAGGAACTGAAAAATATTGTAAGCAGCAGCTTTTTTTTGAACAGCTACAACAGTGAGAGAGGAGATAAAGATTAAGGAATGCTTGTTAGTTCTCTCACAGCTAGTTTTGTAGGCTACTGTTTTTTCTCACAGAGCCATAGGATGTATTATTGAGAGTCTGATGTATATGTGGTAATATGTGGTACAGAATTTGTGTTTGTGGGGCCCCATGTCCTGTAGAAGGTGCCCTTTTAATTGTTTCACTCATGCCCTTCAAACAGCCCGAACCCACCACTGCTCTCTATTGACGTATGATCACATACCACCACTTCCCCTCATCCATCCAGAGTTTGTTTTAAAGGCTGGTAAACACTGGTGGATTTAAGAATCTTCTCTAAGGACACAAACCTCTCTGCTCCAGCAGTCTGTATGAACTATTAGACAATTTATGAGTTAATTTATCAGTTAAATTCACTACAAACCTCATCTGTAAAGAAAACACACACATTTCTACTCAAACGGATTGAATATCACAGTCTAATATTTATCATTCAGTGATGAACTGACAGAAATCTGACCTGAGTGTCTCCAGTTTACAGTGTGAACTCTTCAGTCCAGCAGAGAGCAGCTCCACTCCTGGATCCTGCAGGTTATTATTACTGAGGTCCAGATCTTTCAGGGAGGACCTTTCTAGGTTTAAAACTGATCCCAGGTTTTCACATGTTTTTACCCCAAGATTACAACCAGAAAGTCTGGATAGAAAGAATAAAAGTAACAGATTTTACTACACAGTCAATGAGAAATGACTGAACAGAGAAGAGAAAATGTATTTAAATCATGTTTAGGAAAAACAACTAATTCTGTCACAAATTTTTCATCAGCTTCTGATGAGAAATTACAGTGTGTCTATGAGACAATATGGTCTCACTTTAAAAGGAGAGAACATTGACATGTGGTGCCCTCTGGTCTACTCTAGAACGTGTCCTCTAATGCAAACTTTCAAAAAGTGGGTGACCTGACAACCGACAAACTTTTTTTGCCTTTCAAGCCCTGTTTACATTCAAAACATGTACAAGTTTCTGTGAACTCACATGTGGCTATTATCAAGCTGGAATTCTGATGTAATTTCTGCTCTTGTCTGTCCTAATTATTTTTCAGTGCTCTCTTTAGGTTAGTTTGGATTAAATGCTGCACGTGTAAAGCCACTGCAAAAGTTTTTTCCACACATTTTTTAAGCTAGATGTCTAGCTAAGAAGCTAAACTGGTATATTGCTGAGGTGACTATGCTAACATGTAGGATCAATTTGGAAATCAAGTAGAAGTTTAAAAATCTTTCTCCAAATGAAATATTTTATGGTAATTTGTACAAAATGCCCATTGGACTTTATTGTTTGGAGTGAATTACTTTAAATTAATTGTTTGGAGTTAAGATTGAACTACCCTCTGATTACAGACTGCAGCACATACAAAAGGAGCTGAAAAATACTGAGAGCCAGCTTTTCTTGAAAAGGCTGCAAAGTGAGAGAGGAGATAAGCATTAAGGAATGCTTGTAAGTCATATCACAGATTAAGATTGGAGAATTGGATTAAGAGCCCAAGTCTGAAACTTTTTCTGAGTCAAAAAATAAAACAGTCAAAGAAGTGGCACATTGCTGTTTATTGAAGCATTCAGCGTCGCAGTCTGGTGGAGAATCCTCTCTCCAGCTGGACTTCAGCTGGGGATATATAGCCCAAGAAAGCACTGACCAAACCCACCTAACAATATTACACCAATAAGGTATGATTTCTCAAACAACTACATATTCAACCAATAGGTAAAAGCCCAGATTCTGCCTACCATTATCTAAATCTAGTTCTTCAAGGAATGTCTGTGAACATAAACTTGTCGTCAAGGATGCGTACAGTTGTGCAGAGTGCTGAACTCTCTGTGAACCCTCAGTAGATATCTGCCCAGTATGGGTGCTTTTTAAGAGCCTATTCTTTGTTGAAGAGGGAACAGATTTCATCAAGTTTGAGCATACAGAAGGCGTAGTGTGTCTACCTATATTAATGTTTTACTTTAATAGGAGTGTATTTCTATCATGTCAGTCAGTATTTCTACCATATCAAATCACCATCAACAGCTAGTTTTAAACTGTTTTTTCTCACAGAGTGATAGGATATTATTGAGAGCCTAGTGTATGTGTAGTAACATGTGGTACAGATTTTATATGTGGGTGAGGCCGTAAGTCCTGCAGAGGGTTCCCTTCCTCTTGTTTCACTTGTACCCCTCAAACAGCCCAAGTCCATCCCTGCTCTCTATTAATGTATGATCTCATACCAACACTTCCCCTCATCCAACCAGGGTTTGTATTAAAATGCTGGTAAAACACTGATGGATTTAAGAATCTTCTCTGAGGACACAAACGCTCTGCTCCAGGAGTAGAGAAATGTAACTCTGTATGAACTATGTAGACAATTTATGATTTACAGTTAAATTCATCTGTAAAGAAAAGACACACATTTCTACTCTAAAGGGTTGAATATCACAGTCTAATATTTATCATTCTGGGGACAAAACCTCTCTGCTCCAGCAGTAGAGAAATTTAACTCTGAAGCACAGTCAATTTATGATTTGACAGTTAAATTTACTACAGACATTATCTGTAAAGAAAACACACTTTTCTGCTCTAAAGAGTTGAATATCACAGTCTAATATGTATCACTCAGTAAGAAAGTGACAGAAATCTGACCTGAATGTCTCCAGTTTACAGTGTGAACTCTTCAGTCCAGCAGAGAGCAGCTCCACTCCTGGATCCTGCAGGTCATTGTTACTGAGGTCCAGCACCACCAGGGAGATTTCCAGGTTAATAATGGATCCCAGAATTTCACACGTCTTTACCCCAAGATTACAGCCAGAAAGTCTGTATAGAGAGAATAAAATCAACAGATTTTGCAATATAGTCAATGAGAAATGTTTGAATGGAGCAGAAAAATGTCCTTAAATCATGTTTAGGAAACAACTAGTTCTGTCAAATTTTCAGTTTCACGGTGGTGAATTCCCTCACTAAATAAAATGGTCTACATCTAACAGTCAGAAACTCCAGCAGCGGCAAGCAGTAGCTCAAGATAAGCACAGAGTTCACACACCAGACCGAGTTGATGTAAACACACAGACCTCCTCCTGGTCTTGGTGCTCAGTTCCACATCACAGCATGTTGCTAATCTGTATAGCCATGTCCGGAACGCTGTTGCTAAGCCATGTCTCCATAAAAACAAAAACAAAGCAGTCTCTGAACTCACGCTGGGTGGTTCGCTGGGGTCTGATGGATAATATTTATTGAGGTCAAACACATCCAGATCTTCAAAATGTGCCCTTTCCAACAAAGAAAATAGGATGCAGTGCTGTACATATTACTTCTATGCTCACCTAATAGAAAAGTGTCCTTTGAGTGGATGAGCATTTCCAAACTGATGCTTTTCCATTGGAGAAAATGTGATGTGGTGCCACACAGATGTCCTTACAATGGGTAAAATTTGCCCTTCCATGTGAGAACACACAATAAAGGGCCCAAGCAATCGAGAGAACACCGAGATGTGGTGCTTTATGGTCTCCTCTATAACGTGTCCTCTAGGGCAGACTTTTTAAAAAAAGTTGTTGACATGACAAGCACTGTTTACATTCAAAAGCTGTTGGATGACTGCTAAAAATAATTTGTGTTTTTGCAGTGTGGAGATAAGGCTATTGTCTAGCTAATATTCTGATGTAATCTCATCCGCATTTGCCTGTCCCTTTTATTTTTTAGTGTTTTCTTTAGGTAAATTTAGATTATGTTAGATCAACTTTGACTATGACCATAAAAGACAAAGTAAATTGTTATCAACAATGACAATAAGTTTAAAATAGTCATTTCCACTGTTATCAACTTTCATCTATTCCATTCTTTTCAGTTTTAGCCACATCCTCTCCAGAATGTCTTTCTTCCTGTAATGCAGTGATGCAGACTTTATTTACAAGAAAAGTGCAAGTCGATACTTGGCCTTGAAGGCAAGTGTTAAGGTCCTGAACTTAATGCAACAAGCCACAGGGAACCAGTCAAGGTTCTATAGCAGAGGCGTGGTGTGTGAAAATTTTGAAACATTGACGACTAACCTCGCAGCTGCATTCTGAATCAGCTGAAGTGGTTTTGTTACCTTCAGTGGAAGTCCAGTCAGTAAAGAGTTGCAATAGTCCAGTCTAGAGATGACCAGAGACTGGACAAGTAACTGTGTAGCTTCCAAAAGGGTCAGATTCTCACACACTACCTGGTACCTCTGGTCAACAAGGTAGGATGCAAACCATTGCCAGGCTGTGCCCAATATCCCAAGGCTGGAGAGAGTAGCCAGGAGGATCTGATGGTTGACCGTGTTGCAGAGGTCAAGATGGACTGGTCTCTGGCTGGAAGGCGGCTTGATGACTGGTGGGAAGGATCTATTAATGTCAATCTTCTCATCAAAGAACATGACAAAGTCTTCTCGTGAGAGAGCTGGAAAAACAAGGAGAAATGCAGCTTTAAGAAGAGAAAAAGGTGGCAGAGAGCTTTCGTGGGTTGGATGCCGATTGTTCAAACTTGGTTCTGTAGAAGGAAGACTTTGTAGAAGTTAAATCAAAGGCAAATATGGATAAAAGAATGGTAAGTGATTAGGTCATAGTCACAAAGCACTTTCCTCTGCCTTCTTTCGGCAGCACTCAGTTCCCTTCGATCACTTTGCAGGACCTCAGACAGCCATGGAGCCGGGGAACAGACGCAATTCGGTCTGGAAGACAAGGGGCAGAGTAGATTAATTGAGCTGTAGAGAGATGAGAGAAGGTCATTGGTCGCTGATTCAACTGAAGATGGACAGGGGTTAGTGTAGTTCGGGAGAGATAAGGAAGCTAGAATAGAGAAGGAGACTGAGGACAGATAGCGAGGATAGATTTCTGTGGGTAGTTGTAGGTGCTACACGTGGGTGATGAGACGAGGAGGTCTGAGGAGGAGATTTGAAAGATAGAAGATGATGGTCAGAGATATGCAGAGGAGTGGACAATATATTGAACATAGGTAGTGATCTGGTTGATCATAAGTCAAGAGAGCTGCCTGGTTTGTGGGCTGAAGAAGACTGGCTGAGGGCCAGGCCGAAGGATGACAGGAGCATTGCAAGGAGGATGAGTGGAGAGTCGTCAACTGGAAATTAGCTTAGGAGGACATCCAGTACATTGATGAAGATACTCAGAGGGCCAGGTGGGCAATAAAGGACTATGATATGAAGCTTAGTTGGATATATTATAGCAACAGAATGGAATTTAAAGGATGAGATTTTGAGCGGGGAAAGACTGAGATGCGCAGAACACCATCTGTGTAAGAGAAAAAAACCTGTACCCCCCCTCTGCCTATAGTGCAAGGAGAGTGAGCGAAGGAAAGGGCAGTGGAGAGAGCAGCCGTAGCAGTGTTCTCTGGTGTGATCCAGGTCTCTGTGAGGGCCAGGAAGTAGCGTGAGTGGAGACACCATTCCAGTGATGAAGCCAGCTTTCTTAATGCAGGACTGGCAATTCCACAGACCATCAAGAACTGTGGAGAAAAAAAGCAGCTGAGAGAGGTGATTTCTACCACGCCGATAAGGAATGTATCTTCTCGGACTGTAAGGTATGTGAACAGGTCTAGGTGTGCAGCACAATTTCTGTAGTAATAAATAAAAGAGAATAACAGAATAAGATAGAGAAGAAAGCATACTTAGCTGAGTGTAGTTGAAAGTATGCATCCACCACAGACTCTATCTTTCTCCTTTTGTACTTCTGAGTGTAAGCCACCCACACAAATTACCTCAGGCCTCCCTAACACCAGGTGTGAATTAACCAGCTGATTGCAATTAAACTAATGAATCTAACCCCACCAGGGACAAAGGCAGCCAACAAACAAACAAGCCTAAAAAAGCAAACAACAAAGTAGCAATCTACACTGAACAAATGTATAAACGCAACACTTTTGTTTTTGCTCCCATTTTTCATGAGCTGAACTCAAAGATCTGAAACATTTTCTACATACA
>JBBPCX010000088.1:30493497-30525947 GCA_037974365.1 Hydrocynus forskahlii | reverse complement strand
TCTCAGTTGAACATAATTTATGCTAATAGAGCACTTGGGCTTTGTTTTACAAAGGGCGGGCATCGCATCTTCCAAATTTTATGGTGACAAGGGAGATAAGTGATCAATTACAACTGCAAATTTTATGCTTCTGTTAGCAATAATCATTTTGGATCTTCAGTATGAGAGTCTTACCTTCACTTGAGTAAGACTGCAGTAATGTGCAGAAATTTTAACCCTTTTAAAACACAACTTTTACTTAATGCCATCTGTAGTGGACATCAGGACTACCTCCAGTTAAACCAGTTTTCATACTGCTGGAATCACTGGGTCAAGTGACACAACGGATTTTATTCAGAATTGTGAAGTCAGACATAGAGTTTTCAAGATGTGTGGTGGAGAACGCCCAGACGGTAGGGCAGAATTTTGAAAGCTCAGAGGAGGACATATCAGCTTTCAAGGAGCCTGAGCAGGGACAAAGTAACGATACCCATGGTCTATTATGGATAATTAGAGAACTTGTAAGCTAGACCTCTGGAGTTTGTTGGTATTACAGTGTCTGAAAAGGGAAATTAGGTTTAGCTGAATTTACACATACACACAAATATACAGTACTTTTCCACCACACCACCATTCAGTACTGGGGTAATACCTATCTATCTATCTATCTATCTATCTATCTATCTATCTATCTATCTATCTATCTATCTGTCTATCTGTCTGTCTGTCTGTCTGTCTGTCGCTTAGTGTTTTTACCATGTTGTAACATTTATGTTATGGTGACCTGCTGTTTATCAGACTGAATTCTTGCTTTTAAACACCGTTGATTTTAGACGAGCTGCTGAAAGGAACATTTGTGATAGACCTGAGCGATTCCTGCCTGCAGAGATAACAACACGGCAGTTTCTTTATCATCTTTGCTCAGTCCCTCTAGGTCCTGTTATTCATACACTGTATAGTTTCCATCAGCAGGTTTTCCATTAGATACTTGGCCACATCCCTGTTTGCTTTTCTCAAACTTCAGCCTGGCCCATCCGCTCTCCCATTGTGTGCTGAACACAAATGTCCCTTTACCAAGTAAAATACAATACTCTACAGTTATTAAAATCAGCATGAGAAACAAACTGAGTAGTTCACATGGTCACCATGCCTAGTCTATGTCTGAAGATTTAATGTGGTATAAAGGTTTATTTGGTTTATATAGGATTTTATATAGAATATTATCTCAGCTGCATTCAGCCTTTCTGAAATATACTTAAGTATACAGTTTAACAAAAAAGCAAGTGTACATATTTCTTCTCTTGTCTCAGATCAAAGACATTTTATTGTTTAAATGTCCCTTCTTTAGAACTTTAGCTACAAGGTTTATGTTGCTAACAAACACTAGAACTGAACGGTCCAAACTGTTAGCCCAAACTGTGCTGAGCTCTTCATTAACGTGGTGTGGACTTGTGCATGTGGTTTAGGATACAGTATTACTGCGAGCTACGACTCTTTTAATACATTTAGAATGTTCGTTCCTATTCCAGTGTTGTTAATTTCCTGTTAGTTAGCCTAACATACCTAATTCAACTCCTTAGCTGATTTCAGGTGGAACGCAAATGCAAAACTGTGGAGACCATAGGGTGTCTAAAGCAGAGAACTACTCTCTAATATCAGTGCTCGCCAACACAGTCCTTGGAACCCACCAGACACCTGCTGGCTTTGTTTGATCCCAGCTTCCTTCACACTAAACCCTGAACACCTGGAGGGAAAATGTGGGTTGTCTCTCATTCCCCAGGGACTGATTTAAGAAATGCTGTCCTAGATTGCTGTGCTCTGTATATTGACCCTTCTTACACCTTACGGTTTTCTCAGTTCTAGTTTCTTCAACAAGAACATCCTGGCACCATGTTCTACGGCTCCTCGTCCGCCAGCATGTCACTGCCCTCCAAGAACCGTCTGAAGCGACAGAGTCGTACCTTCACACAGGTTCTGTACCGAACGCTGAGCTACCGGGATCGGCGCTCCGTCACGGACCTCCCTGAGCAGGTCCGAGATGACCCCGCAGAGCTGTCCACCCAGACTTCTGCCCCAGGAGTGTTGAAAATCTTTGGAGATGAAATTAGTGCTGGCGCTAACTATAAGAGCGTTTTAGCTACACCCCGTTCTAGTGCTCAAGAGCTTATCAAGGAGGCCCTGGAACGCTATTCACTAAATAAAGCTTCCGCCAGCAACTATGTGCTCTGTGATGTCATTGGACGTTTTGAGGGGGTGGAGCGACGATGGCGGACCGAATGTTTGCGAGCACTAGGCAACAACGAAAAGCCCCTCCTCCTGCAGGATCTATGGAAGCCGAAGGAAGGGTTCGCCAGGCGCTTTGAGCTCAGGCGAAGGGTGGAGGTGGAGGAACTGGCAGCCAAAGAGAAAGACACAGTGACTGCAGGTAACATAAACATACACAAACACAAGGAACACAAGCTAGGAGACACAATGAACCGGGTTAGCATGGCACAGTTGAGGCACTGAGTTTCACAGCCTAGTCCTCACCTGGTTTGCTTTACACCTCTACAACTTACTCAGATGTCAATTGCTAGGGTAAGGGATGTCGGGAGCTGGGGAAGAGCAAAAATGTGGATTGGTGATTGGGCTGAATAACTGCTAAAAACCTGGTCTACAAAACAAAGACACATGTACTAATAGGATTGCCTTAGCAGTTTATGTTTTTGTTGTTTGCAATGTTTTGACGGATATGGTTGGTAGTTTTGTATGTCAGTCAAATTACTGATTCCTATCAAGTTAGGCGCTTCTTGTCCATGTTGACTGACGAGACCTACCACAGACGCAGTCTGGGTTGTGATACTACGAGACTACCAACCAGCCAATCCAAAACTTGTCTGTTGATGCACTGAATGTAGAGCTTTTGCTTTCAGCTGAAATCTCAAGTGAGCATGAGGTCCTGTCCTACCCGTTGGTGTTGTGTCCTGAATTCCTCTATACAAGGTCAGAAATGGAGGTGGTTGTAGTGTGTAAAACCTACTCCCCAGGACAAACAAGACTGTCAGCGTTCACTGCCTAGTCAGCATTTTTCTGGGTGTTAAAATTCCACCAATGATTTCAAACTGTTGGATGAAGGTTCATTTTGAAAACTGTGGTACAGAGTAGTGGTAAATGCAGTTATGCAAATGTAAACATACAGATTACCACACATGACATCTATAAACCCATGTGATATATTGGTTACTGTTTATTAGTCTCTTATTAGTTTCTTTTATTAATATGTCTATGGCTTTTACCTGTTAATATATGAGAGCTTGATTCGTATATACTTGAATATGTAGCATTTGAGTCATGCACAGTGGTCTAAAGCTCTCTCTCCCTTCTGTTTCTCCTTTTTTTTCTATTCTGTCTCCTGCACTGTATTGTTTGCTTCAGCATTCACTAAAGACACAGTGAATCTCTGGAGTCTTGTTTACAGACAAGCAGGAAAGAAACAGGATTGCAGCATTCCTCCACCGTTCTGACACTCTTTGCAGCATTCAGACAGCAAGATTATTAACGGTTCACACAGGTTTGCAGTCTTGTAACAGAGACCAAACAGTACAAACAACATTATATGTCCATCATATTCTGGATGTGCAGTACTGATTTTATACCCGAACTGAATTGCTATAGAATTGCTAAATTTTCCATTCAGTTGGAAACCCTCATTCAACATCCAGGCTATGCCAGGACTAGGCTTAAAACCAGTCCTTTATGACTGTCATTGTTATGTTGGGGCTGTTGGGGCTCTTTGCAGCAACTCTTTTTTCATGCTTGGTTGAGATCTGTAACCGGCTGAACACTGTAAAATGAATATAGTTCCGGTATCTTTACAGACATGATGAGCCAAACCAAAATAATTGCAAAATAATTTTTATGCACACATATGACAGTCATCCCTACATAGTCTACTTTTTGTCATACTATCTGTCAAAATTTTCCCAACTGTATAAGTGTTAGCCCCTATCATCAGGATAGTCAGTACTTGTTGGTGCTGGAGCCATCCATGGCCTGGCTCTTTTTGGGTTACTCTCCCCCATCACTCAATGCATGCTACTGTTAGCAGATGTAGCAGAATTGGGGTTTAGTGTACTCCTCCAAGCATGTTGAGCTGCCCAATGATGTTGTGTTAGCAGCAGTTCGAAAAGATGCATTGGGTTGGGGCTTCATGTGATTTGGAGTTTCCATCCTCAGTGTTAGTGGTATTTTCTGATACAGTTTTACTGCCATGGTGTTGTGCATATTGGAGAGTCATTTTCCTCTCAGCTTTACTGTAATGTTGAGGAGGACACTGACTCAGTGCACACACTGATAGACTCTTGATATAGTTATCTTAGTTTATTTAGAAAAGATAGATTATTTTGAAACAGTCTGAAGTTAGGCAGGATGCTCATTAAATGGCATATGTTAGAGGACGCATTCAAAAATAGAAGACCATTCTGTCTCTCACTACACCGCGGAAGCTCTCATGTAGAACTGCAATAAGACGAGAAGCATCTCTCGTTCGTTTTCCAGCACTCTCCACCTTTGTTTGCTATAGTGCTAAATTACAAATTCAACAAGGTGGCCATTCAGCCAAAACACAGAGTGAAGGTTAAATCAATATCTGCAGCAACATTACTCTGGATAATTTATCCTCAGTCTGATCGGCTTTTCCTCTTGGAACCTCAAAGGCTGTGTGTGTGTGTGTGTGTGTGTTTGTGTGGGTTTCTCCACTTCTGAACGGACACTCTAGAAGTACACAGGTGAGAAAGCTAAACTGGCTGTAACAAGACCCTGTTAAACCGAACTCTTGGAAAAAATACCGTCATTCACCCTATGCAAATTGTACTGTGTGCTTTTAGTATAGGGCTGCAAAAAAGCCATTGCTTTTCTCAAAGTTGATTATATATAGGAACTAACTGAAAATTGATTAATCAGAGTGTGGCATGTAAACAAATGTATTATTGTTTTTTCAATAAAATAATACAAAATAAATACTGAATAACAACATCTGACTTTCACTTTAAATTTCAGGAATTAAAAAAATAAATAAAATAAAGGGTCTTATAAAGTTCTAACAAAGCTGCTGTACGAAAACAGTAATTTAAACATGATATAATGATAAATATGTAGATTAGCGATAAAGCATTGTTTACCTGGTTTAACTGCAAAATCCACACCAGGATGCTTTCTTGTCAGTGGCTGGAAGGGAAAGTTGAACTAAAGCTGAGATGTGTTTTGTGTAATCAATAATGGTTTTATTATTTTCTTCTTATTATTGATATTATTTGTATATTTTGACTTTTTGTTTATTCAGTATTTTAAAGTGACTGATGATTAATTCTCCTGAGCAGAGCAAGTGAAACTGAACACAAATGTGCTTAGACACCGGATTTAGAAAGATAAACAATGGTGGATGGATGGGGAGATTACTCTCGCTGCTCACCGGTGTTAATCTGCACACACACAAACACACACACACACACACACACACACACACACACACAAACACACACATTCTTCCCATGTGACAGATGCCTGGTGGCGTTACGCATGGACACACACACTCACATAGCCCACCAAAAAGCAATCAATAATGCATGCACTGAATAACGAGCAATAACCGAGTAACAAGCAAGTTGGACAACGAACCTCCACACCAAACTCTTACAAAGTTAAGCTGCTCAACAGTGCTGTGTGTAAACACTTTACCACCTGCCAACATTTGTAAGGCTTCACAACACCTACATAAATCTTTCATGACAACTCACATTAACCTACATAAATGTCTAGACTTATTAGTATAGGTGTCAGTTGACATTAGATATCAGTCAGCTTTTTAACACGTCACTAAATTCAGCATTCATAAGTCTTAATGACACCTCCATAAGCTTTTTGGTTTTGATGACATTCCACCTCAAAAATGTTGTTTTTTTTTAAATAGGTCTTTAAATACGTTTCTGTTTGTTTTTGTCAGGTGTCATGAAAGGTTTACATACATGTGATGTACCCTTACAAGCTCTGGCCCAAACACTGACCAGCTTTCCTGTCCCTAGTATTCTCTCTCTTGTCACATGTGGGTGTATGGACATTCCAGTGTGTTATTTCCTGACTTATGGGTGTATTCTACTCTGTTGTGCTGCGATGTGCACCTGCTCCCAGGGTCTCACACGCACTCCCCTGTGTTAACATCCACCCTGAGTAGAGGGGGGCAAGGTAGATGCCACCGGAGTTCCCCCCGGGGCTGGCGTATGGTACTACCCGGCACTCCAATTATTAAAGGTGGGGACTTTCCTCAGGTATGGTGTCAACCACCAACCCCACTGACCATCACCTTGCTTGATGTTTCACCGCACAGTCCACCTTTACGTTGTATGTTGCAAGGCTGCACAATGACCTTGGTGGGGGTTTTTTTAATTTATTTTTTTTGAACTGATAATGGTTCTGTTGACAGTTGGAAAAACTACAGTTCATCCCACAAATCACTGAGTGGAAAGGGGTGGATCATGTGGCAATATTAATATTGGATTAAATATATTGGACCAAATCAGAATATGGGTAAACATAAGGTTAGGCTATATTCCATTTCTCATTTTAGGTAGCTGTAAATATGGACAGACCAGACCAAACAAAACACAGAAGTAGTGGATAATGAATACACTGCAAAAAATGATTAGCATTAAATAAAAAAATTCATGTAATGACATTTAATAAAGAAGAGCTTAACCTCCAGTGAAGTCCGAAATTGCATTTTGTAGCCGCTGCAAAAATGGTTAACGTCTTTCCATCTTTCAGAAGTAGGCAGAGCTGGTATAAGTAGTATTAAATCAACTGTGCATTAAACCCAGTACAGTGAATGCATGGTCCCAACATAAGATAGCAAATTTTAGATGTGCTAGTTGAAATTAACATTATCATTTTATATAAATAAATACTTAAATAAATACACTTTTAAAGTGAAAGTTACTTCATTAAATGTAGGTATGAAATGTGTCTGGAGCATGGTCATGATTATACAGTTATATGCAAAAGTATGAAGAGCCCCTGATCAAATGTTTTTTGGAAAATAAGTGTGCTAACTTATATGTATTTGTTTTATGTTAGTCTTAGTAAAATGTCTATTTGTCTGGTGCACTTAACATACTGATATAAAGATGAAACAAACTAAATGAAACTAAATAAAAAATATAAAAATAAAATAACAAAATTTCATTTCTCAATCAGCAAATTAACAGTGATTGTGCATTAAAATGTGCAGAAGTGTTCTCTGTAGTGTTCTCAGTGAACTTATTTTCACTTGGAACATCAGCAAGATAAATCAAAAGGTGCTCAACTCTATTAATGGTAAATTCTCCAACCTGGGATGATTTTCTAGTCCTGATTAGCTTGGAAAGACATGCAGTATTTGAGTGTTTTAATATTTCATTCCAAGATGACTGAAAGCTGTTTGTGTTCCAGTATCTTGGTTAAATAACTTTCAGATAACTTTCAGGATAAGAATAAAGTCATCCACTCCAGTCATTATCTACTCAGAAGAAAGTCTTGGGTCTAATTGAATATCATCTCATTCTATAATGAACACTGAATTTAAATACTAAATAAAAAATAAAAGTCAGTGTTCACAAATGCTGTAATAAACTGTATATACATATATAAACTATGTATTGTGTATTACATGATAATGTGCTCGAACATTATGATTTTTGCCACAGTTCCCACCCTTACTAGATATTTTACATTAAGCTGTACAGTTGGGATAACTGTGAGTAATTGTGCAGCCATAACATGGTATGTTGCCATTTTAACCCCCACACCATTCACATAACCATTATGACTCATATCACTTGGCTTCATAGCTGTCATAACAATATCCCCAAAACAAGGTCCTTACACTCCTGACCATTATCTTGATAATAAATAGTATATCCTACCACTGTCTTGAATTAAACAGTTATATACATATTTATTGTAGTTACTATATTAAATACATACAGTTTCCTTCTTTGTGCTATTCTAACTTCCAAAAGCCACTCACAAAACTGTGCAATGCTGATATTTTGGCTCTCCATATTCTATTATATTCTGTGTTTTTTTTTGTAGGGAACCTTCATTATGCTTTATCCTCCACTAATAATGCAATGCTGCTCCTTACTTACTCCTTTTTTACCACACACTTCTTTTGGGTGTCCTCATTCATGCATTTATGCTTGGGGGCATCCCACCTCCTAATCTGTGGACTCCTGGTCTTTCAGGCATGTGACTTTTCATGCAAGGTTGATCTTTGAATGCTTGTAATGTTCCTTCAATTGAATATTCCCTCCAAAAGCTCCCTCCATTAGATGTTTATGGACATGGAATGCCACTTTCATCAGGGTTTCTTCATCCATCACATCTGTTGTGAGTTGGGAAGGGGTGATTCTATAGACCATAGCTGTGTTTGAAAAGTGCACTCATTCACTCATTCACTACATAGTGTTTGCTATATAGGGGGTTAACTAGTGAACAAGGGGAGGTGACATTTAGTTAATTTTGGACACTCGGGATGGTACATTGTTGCTTAAATAGTGCGGCGGATCTTGTCTCTCCATGTAGACCTATGACACGGCTATGTTTCATTCAGGATGATAAGTATTTGAACAAACTTAATATTTCTATACCATTCAATGTATTGATCTCTACTTGTGTTAACTGTAATAAACAGCAATGTTTAAAATCTGCATGATGTTCTCCATTGCTGCTCCTCTTCTTGGCTTTTGCGGGATAACAGTAGTGTAGAGTGTGTTTGAAAAGTGCACTCGTTCACTATGTAGGGCGCGATAAAAGAAACCCACAGTGCATGATGGTATATGTGTATTCATGTAGGGTACAGTGTCTGGACACTAGATTTTGACATGTCGCGTGGTGATTTTGTAGTGCACTAATTAGTGGGTGAAATTGAGTGTTGGAATTTCGAACAACACTACAAAATGGCTGATTCACTACATAGTGCCCTACATAGATGAATGAGTGCACTTTTCAAACACAGCTCAAGTCTTCCTCATGGCCATTTTAACCAACAGTGTTACGTAAACTTGATCAGAGATTTCTCAGCTAGCTTGTAATATTTTGTGAAAAATCAATATCAAACTATTTTTCATACGGTAGATCAGCCAAATTTTGCTTTTTTAGATGTGAAATCAGAACATTCCTACACCAGCTCAGAAAGCATTCAGATCTTCATTAAGGACATGTAGATTTGCAACAGGACGTCCACAAGCCTATATAAGTTCTATTGTTTGTTAGCAAAGTTGGACTTGCAGCTGCGTTTCTCGGAAGGACAGAAGCAACATTTGGGACACCAAAAAATCTTGAGTATTTGGAAAATGTATGAATTTGATTTTTGTAGAACCATTTCAATAACTTTTCAAGATTTTACTTATAGGAATACTTTAACAAAAAGTACGCTCAG
Organism: Hydrocynus forskahlii; assembly: GCA_037974365.1. Classification (NCBI taxonomy): domain Eukaryota; kingdom Metazoa; phylum Chordata; class Actinopteri; order Characiformes; family Alestidae; genus Hydrocynus; species Hydrocynus forskahlii. The sequence goes on along the minus strand of JBBPCX010000088.1, from coordinate 30,516,517 downwards.
CCAAGAAACATTTGGAGTTTGGAAAATTTTACTTCTTTAGATTAGCATTGCTGCTCTCAGGCTAACAGTCCTAATACACACTAGTCATCAGATGTCATCAAAAAGCCCAAAGAAGGTCATTTATATGTTTAGATATGTTTTAAGACAGTCCTCTCATTGGTGACTGCTACCTTCCTGTTGTATGAAATGGCTGCCTTTAGCTGTAATTTTTGTTTGTTATACAGCTCACAGCACCACGTCCAAATGTCTGTTCCACCTTAATGAAGAGCTGGACACAGTTTGAGTGGGTTGAAGTTTTAGGGGATGTTATTTCATGCAAACGAATGTTAGAAACATTAGCATTGTAGCTGTGGTTCTACACTAAAGAGGCAAACATGTCTTTACTGGGTGACTACATACAGGGTAATTCTCTTAATCTGTTGTTTTGCTTTTCCTCTAAGGCCAGAATGGCTCAGACTCAATTATGGCTGCATTTTTGTCATCACAATCATGCGCAAAACACAAACTTGCTCATTGCTATGTCATGTTTGCAGTTATTGAGAATGCCTCTAGTTTGTGGATGCCCATGTCTTTGTACGTTTTGGCGCCATCATCCTGATCAGTAAGGCTCATTAGTAACACAGCATGTTGACCCCGATGAACTTAGGGCCAGTTACTTTGCTGTTAACCTCTTGAACCCTAAAATCATATTTTATTCTGAAGACATATTGTTCAGTATCTGCTATGTATTACTTGGTAACTGCTCTAAACCCTATATAGGTTATGCAATTATGAGAGTAAGTAACTGTCCTGTAGTTTAAGAGGTTGAACATTTGGTTCTCATTGGAACTGCTTATCTGACTATGCCTGTCTGTGTCAGATATAAATGCCCAGGCACGGAAGCTGCAGCGGAACCGTGCTAAAGGAACAATGACCCTCCAGCATGGCTCATCCTTTTGCCGCAGCCTCAGCGAGACCAGCCTCAATCTGGTGGGCGTGCCTGGGGAGGAGCCCAAACGCTACTACTCCACTCTGCCCGGGCCAGTTCGAGCACGCTCAGCCCGGGAGACTGAGGTGCGCAAGGAGCGGGATGGGGGCGGAGTCAAACACTCTTTATACCACTCGCCTCATCTGCTGCTTCTGCAAGGCTACAATCGACAGGTGAATAACAGCCTCTCAGTCAATGTTCCTGGTGTTACCCAGTGTCAGGCCTCACCTTTCTCCAAAACGCTGGATCTTATAGTGTTTTCTCTTATACATGTGGTTCCTAAAACTAAACAGTAGTATGGTTGGTCAGTATAAAGATATTAAGGTGGAATGCTGTATTTAAAAGTGATGATTGTATTTCAAAATGACGTCAGTATCATAATCTATTGGTCATACCTGCATCAGTTAACAGTCTACTTAACATACAAGTAAACAGATTCTCATTATTTCCATGAACTGATTTTTCGTGTTGTAGTTTACCATTAGGGGCAGGTAATAGACAGGGTCATCAGAAAAAATGGAAAAACTATTTATGGTGGTTCTTCAGTGACAACTCTCATCTGCCCCCCACATCCACCACAGAACACATTATGTTTTTGCTGAACTGAAATGTTCTGTGGTGAGCAAAGATCCGTTTTAATGGCAACTATGCTAAAGCTAACCAGCTCCTTCTCCTGGTTAGCAGTAGCATTTACCTTTTTGTTAACAAAAAATTGGATGTGTATAACTGTCCAGAATGTTTGTGTTGCATTAACATGACTCTTCACTTACAGGGCTGAAATACAGGGCTGAGCCTAAACCCTGAAAAACAGACCCAGCCCATTATTCCTCCACAACCAAACTTATCTCTTGGCACCATGCATTTGAATAGGCAGCATTCTTCTGCCATCCACCAAACCCAGATTCATCCAGCAGACAGCTATATAGTGAAATGTGATCCATCATTCCACTGCTCCAGAGTTCCATGGTGGTGTGCTTAACACCACTACTGCTGACAGTTGGTATTGCATATAGTGATCTTGTAGTGACAGTGTGTTTAAAGTCACGGAGCTCTTCAGTCTGACACTTTTTACTACCAGTGTATTAGCAGTGGGCGTGGCTGACACATCTGAATCCAGTAGTTAGGAGGAGTATTTACATACTTTTGACCATATAGTGCTTGTGAAGCAGGTGCCGGATCCAGTCTAGGAGGTGCAGGATTCAGATCTGGCTGGTTCAGCACAAACTTTCAAATTATTACCGCCCTTGTCAATTACTATGGCATTATTGTCTGCAGTGACTTGTATAAGGTCTTATTATGCTTTTTTGCCCACAGGACTGCCTCGTATACCTGCTGAACCGAGAGCAGCACACAGTCGGTCAAGAGACAGCATCGGCGCGACCAAACATCTGCCTGTCTTCTCCTGATATCCTGCCACTTCACTGCCGCATCCGCCGTGCCCCCACCCGGCGCTCTTCGTCCTCCTCTTCCTTCTCTTCTTCAGACTCACGGCTGCTGCTGGAGCCGGTGGCTCATGGCAACGTCTTGGTCAACTTTACTCGCATAGAGCGCCCCACACCGCTCCGCCACGGCGACCTGCTTTCCTTCGGTGCTCATTACATCTTCCTGTACAAAGACCCACTGAGTGCGAAACCACTCCCTGCCCAGACATTCACCAGACTGCGTGCACTCGCAAGACTCTACGAAGGTGAATTGGGTGGCAGGGCCGAAAAGGGTGAGGCATGCTGCATGTGTGGGAGTGTCCTGCGGGAATCGGCTGGGTCGTCTCGCCGCAACTCCAAGACTCCATTGCGGAACTCTCAGAAGCGTAAGCTTGCCCTAGAGTTTGAGCGGGCTCATGAGGATGCACTGGTGAACCGGGTAATGACACTAATTGAACCAAGCGGAGACGACCACAAACTGACTCCGTCTTATTTGCTCTGCCTCTGCATCAAGCACTCTGCTAACACATTCCCGCCTGGCAGCTTTGGAAAACTTCTTCTGAAAATCGCCAAGAAGATTCAGACCATCGCGTGGGTCAGTGCTCCATTGCGGATTATAATAGACCCCTATTTATATTTTTAGGGCACGTTTATGTACCTTGATCATTTTTCTTATTGGCCAAAGTAAAATGGAACTTTTGGGGGAATATTCTTCTGTTTGTGACACTACATGACGTTCTTGTACCCAGCATGCATCACGCAAGTACAACATAAAACTATTGGGAATCCCTGCATTGCACAACCAGTCCTAGCTTCTAGCTTAGCTACTGAGACAAGTTTTTTTTTCAGCCAAGGTTAAAGGAGCCAAATTGAGGCTAAATATCCAGACAGACTGCCCAACTTTAATTTTGAGCTAGATGTCCTCCTTATTTGATCTCAGTCTAAGTGAGCAGTTTTCGCTAGTATAATGATTTGAAAACGGTTACTACAGCAATTCAACTTCAGTGAGGTTTGGCCTAATTGCAGTAATGTGACTTTAATTTATTTCCTTTTGTGTTTAATAGTTAACAAAAAAATACTATTAGTCATGACTAGAGGATCCCTACAATGGTGTCTGATGAGCCTTTTCTGAATCAAACTCTCCCAGCCATCTGGTAAAAAACAACTAAAAATAATGGCGGCAGCATACAGTTAAAAACAAAGACCATCATTCTTTATTGTTAAACTAAAATTGGTTTGTTTATGTGTCTGCTGAGGACAGGGACACTAATACAGGGCCATATATAGAAGATATGACCCTCCATATTTAAGTCATAGTTCTACACACACACACACACACACACACACACACACACACACATAAACATAAACCCCCACTTATACGTAGATCAGCAGTCTTGGTTTCAGTCTCATGCTGGGCTGTTTATGTTTGGGCGATGTGGTTAGCAAGGCAATCAGATGCTGCGCAGCGGAGGCTCATTCCATTCAGGTGTGTCTGATTACCTTGTTAAGCACGGGCCCGGACGACAGCTTTTTTTGTGGCAATATATAATTTTTCATGCATTTTAGTATAAAATTATTTAGAAAAATAAAATTTACTAATTTTGTAAAATTTGTAAATCCAGCTACATTTCGTATAAAATATAACTATACATTTTTTGGTACTGTCCAGAGAACACTAAGAAAGTGCGTCTTGGGATCGTGAAATACCGCTGTAGCCAATCCGAAAACTTTATTTCTTTCTCCTTGCTGCTGATTGGCTGCTGCCCTGTAACACATTTTTATTACTGTATTCTAGCACTGCACACAAACACACACACACACACACACACATACACAAATGTTACACAAATGTTCTTACTCCAAATGTTATTAACCTCTTAAACATTCTAAAATTAAAATAACACTCCATAAATTGGTAACATAAACAGTCCATAAATTGGCAACAAAATATAATATGATGAAACCCAATGATATTTTATATATGAATGCATTTGTAATTGATTATTAATGATATTTGCAGTGGTCTGGTTCATTAACAGTAGGCTTTGGTTTTCAAGCAACATGACCGTTATTTTTTTTTTGTAAATTGGCACTTAAATTACAGCTCATATGTGTTTATTAAATATTTAATCACTTGGTTTGGCTGATTATATTTTAGAACCACACCTGTCTGTTTTCTATAATTGAACTAGTTCAAAACAAGCCACTTTAAGAAGGTCAGGAAGACACCTTACATGGTCCCTTGTCTTTGCTCCCCCCCAGTTTAACATTTACCTTTGCGAATAGTCAGCATTAGCAGCAGAGGAGCAGGGGCGCTTCGCAATTTGGAAACCTCCCACCAAGCCAGTGTACATGACACCAACGCTGAAGCCTTTAATCACCGCTCCAGACCTCTCCCTTAACCGATTAATTATTAAAATCCAATTACAGAAGGTCAGCCCTGCTCAGTGTGAATATTAACCATAGAGATGAGAGAACAAGATGGGCACAAAAACCAGCAAGAATGAGACAAGGGAGGGAGGACACACTGTACTGAGGTATATTGCACCTTCCATGTGAGGCTGTTCAAATTCTGATGACACTAATTGCAACGTGTGTGTGTGTGTGTGTGTGTGTGTGCGTGCATGTGTGTGCGTACATGTGTGTCGCAGGAGAAGACAAAGGAATTGGCACAGAAGCAAGCTCAGCAGTGAGTATCGTATTCCACCTTGTAGCAGAGTGTGTGTCTGTGTGTGTGTATGCGATCACATGTGACATTTTGAAGCAGTACGTTTCCATCCAGCCAGCTTCTTTTTTGTCAATTTTCTTTCTAGATTGTGTCTTTATTGTACCATACACACAGCTCTGTGGTACAAAGTGCAGTACAATAAGTGTGTGTGTGTGTGTGTGTGTGTGTGTGTGTGTGTGTGTGTGTGTGTTGCAGTCAGGACCCAGCCTCACTGTCTCTGCTCAGCATCTCTGACCTTGTGCCAGACCTTCAGTTCATTTTCTTCTGGATGTCAAATGCCATTGAGATCCTGTACTTCATCCAGCAGAAGTCCCCTTCATATATGCAGAGTATTGAAATGATGGACAACAAAGGTACACACTCACACACACACACATACAAACACACCCACACACACACAATCACCTGAAATTTTGGGAGTATTAGTGGGTAACTTGTCCAAATTGTACCCAGTGTCATTATCAAAGATGTCACCATTGGTTGGGAAGATGAATGATTTTCTTACCATCCTCAGGAATATTATTAAATAACATTCAAATGGGAAAGAGCTACAGAGCTCTAACAAAGACCCCCATCAGTTCATGGAATCTCAATGTTCATGGATCCTCAACTAATAATCCCGGCTCAGGGACAAAATGCATGATTTCTATCAGAGTAATGGAAAGTTAGAAGGTTAGAGAGAGGCCAGCTGCCACTCAGAGAGAGTTAAAGGTAACAAGAGAGATTTACAAGGGAGTTACAAAGCCGCAGGAGGAGCACTGAGAACTATAAGCAACAAACTGTACTACAGTCATCCTTAGCTAAAAAAGAAACGTCTAAAATTTACACACAAGTATTCAGACAAATCAGTCTGAAAACATGTACCCTCATTAGATGAAACAATTTTTTGCCATGTATGGAGAAAGAAAGGTGTATGATCCCAAGAACACCACACCCACAGTGAAGTACGAAGGTGGGACATCATGATATGGGGAGTGCTTCTCTGCAAAAGGTACTGGGGGAATTACATGTCACTGAAGAAAACCTAAATAGAGAGATGTACTGGGAGATTTTAGAGAAGAACTGAATCTTATTGACCAAGAAAGATGTCCAAACATGCACTCAAAAAAACTCAAGACTGGCTTTTAAAGAAAAGGTTTTTGCAGGACCAGAAATGAATGGGAAATTATAAAATTGTGAGTCCATCGAAGAAGTGAAACACTTCTTACAGTGGAAGCTGTAAATGTCAGCAATGATTTTGCCTCGTCTATGTTTACATTTACGAATATATACTTTTTTCTTATTGTTTATTAGCACAAAGCCAACTTTTACTGATTTTATCGTATATCAGTTTGTTCATTTTTCATTGCATTTCTTTTCATCTTCAGCTGGATCAAAAGAATCTCTCCTCTCTGCAACAATATCAGCCAATGAAGAAGCCATGACCATTTTGGAGGAAGTGATCATGTACACATTTCAGCAGTGTGTCTATTACATCACTAAGGTACAGGAAGCCTTAGCTTTATAATCATGATATTACCAAAACATGCTGCCAGTGTACGGAGACCAAATGACGACTATTACTTAAAACTTCTACAACAGTTTTCAAAGCTCCAAGGAAGAGTTTTCAGGACAAACTTAGGCTGTTTATACATTTGCAATCCTAAACGTTTGCATTTCCCTAGAAGGCAAACTATTTAACTTGTTTAGCCCTAGCCCTAAAGATCAACTCCAGAGTAAAATGTCATGTATTAGTTAGAATGGTATTTTGAGCTACTGTAGTTTGACTTGTTTTTAGTTATTAATTTCCACTCTGAACTTACATGAAATTATTCCACCTATTTCACTGTTTAAAAAATAAATAAAATGATTAAAAAGCAACCTAATAAAAATAATACCAGTTGCAGGTTGCTGGTTGCTGTTAACAGTCTTTTTTTACTTATTCACAGTATATTCTCCGCATTCTGATCTCATTGGAAAATGCACTGCATATGCAGCTGCACTGTAAACCAGGTTTATAATATATTCTCTGTATTCTGCTGTATTCTGTATATGCAACCGCTCTGTCAACCCCCCAGTCCATGTGTGTATGGTTGGAAATCCTTGTGTAATTGTGGGATCTTTTCCTCCAGTCCTTGTATGTGGTCTTACCAGCCCTACTGGACTGCAACCCATTTGGAGGCGACACTTCAGAGCCATGCCGGCGGGCGGCGGGAGTGTGTGTCTGCACCGTGTGTGTGATGCCAGAGGCAGTGCGGAGGGTGGTGAGCGTGTTCCAGACCACGGCGGACCTCCTGCAGCAGTACCAGGTTCATGCAGAGATCCAGAGCCAGATGTTTGCATACCTGTTCTTCTTTACCAACACCTCCCTCTTCAACCTGTTCATCGATAAAGGTGCAGGAATCACACTTCATTTAAAGGGTTTATTTCCTGCTCTGTTTGTCCGTGAGCCAGTGTACACCAATATTTACATTTTTGACCTTGTCCAGGGAGCAGGACAAGGGTCCTGCCAAATGTGCTCTATGTGTTTAATATGTTTTTATTTCATTTGTTCTGTGCCTTTCAAACCGTGTCCTTCATACACACTCACATAGTGACAGGCACATACTTCTGCTTCTCAGGCAATGCCTGTGCTGCCATACGTCTTCATTAGACATGTAGACAGCAGCTGCTTCCATGGCAACAGTTAGCGAGAGTGAGAATGAGAGCACAAGGGCAGGTAAATCAAGGCAGTAGAGAGGGACAGGAACGGAATGAGAAAATGAAAGACAGGCGGGAGAGTGATGAGCTTTAGGCTGTCCTCTAGTGGCTGATGCCACAACACACACTACACTGGGTGTAGTGAACTGAAGCCTGTTTCATGATTATACAATAGGAGTTGTTCATAATTATTTGAAATAAAATCTTGTTATATTAATGGATCAAGTTAAGAAAACGTCTTTGCTTTTCCTGTAAATGCACTATTTCTAATATATTTTTCACAACAGTAACAATATGTTGTGACGGGAGGTTGCTATAGAGTAGCTTTACTTTCCAATTAAGCATTTGTAACATCACAGCAAAGAACAGGGAATGCAGTTGTCATCATAAAAGTTCATTCATTTATTCATCATTACATTTAGTCACAAATGGAGAGACTTTGAGGCAGGATGCAAGTACAGAAAAGGTCCTATGAAAATGAAACAAAACAAGACCAGACAGCAAAACAGAGAAGAACAGGGGCTATTCAGGCCTTGTTCAGACAAGGAGTTTGAAAATCTGAGCTAAGCAGGACATCTTCTTTGCAAAAATCCACAAAATCTTATCCAAACTGGATCTGTATACATATGACTTTGGACAGATTTAATCATTTGTGGGAACAGTTGCTGATGAAAAAATACAAATGGGTCTGTGTCACATATTACAGCTCAACTATGGAGAGCTGAAGCTTTAGAGCCTGTTAGCCTTTTACCCTATGTTGAATGATGACCAGGTTATGCTGTGAATGAAATCTAGTGGCTAAAAAAGCCCAGCTCCTGGTACACATATATATATATAAATAATTATGCTGGGCATCGTTAAAATTTTTAAATCGTGATTTAAATCGTGGTTTTCTGTGATTAGTTGGGATTCATCGCATTGTTATATTCAAATTTACATAATTCAAAAGTAGCGTATTGCGTGTTGCTATATGAACAAAAGTGCAAGAACATTTGGTTTGCAAACCCTTTAAACAAATAAGGAGCTTTTTAACAGCAGTGTTCATTTTAACACAGTTTCAAAAATGTTTCTTGTAAATCTCAACTTAAACAATAATGTAATCAAATCAAATATAAAACCAAAGCTGTTTGCCTCTGCAGGGTATTCACATTTTATCTAGTTTGTTAAAGACAGAAAAGTTACCGTCCCATTACTTTTGTCCAAATAATAAAGCAATCTGCACACTCATGAGCCCAAAATAAAAGGATTTAAAAAAACTGCGTTAACGCGTGATAAAATAATTGCCGCAGTTAAGTAAATAATGTGTTAACGCGATAATAAGGCGTTAACGTGCCCAGCCTTATATCACACCCAGTAGAAGAACATATGATGGACGCTCTTAGGTGTTGGTGTAAAGCAACACAGTGCACTTTGATGGAATTTGATTTTCCACTGCATAGCCAAAACCAAGAACTGACCTAGCGGGAACCTATGGAACAGTTCTTCTTCTAATACATTTGTTTATCTGGATGGTTTAACTTATTTTTTAATTTCCATACAGTTGTGTAGAATCAAACAAAGTTCCTGTGATAAGTGTACAAAACCTCTCATTTTCTTTTTCATTCAATTATTATACCAGCAAACTCCTTACTTGCCAGAATTAATTCCAAAAATTTGAATCAGTACATCAACATAAAAATTCTCATTTTTAGAGATCTAATAGTGCTTGGTGATGTTATCTTCACCCAGAAGAGTAAAGAATTTGTTAAAATGTCATTTTTTATGTGCTTCCAAAATCAGAGGACAACATTCTCAAATACCATTAGGTCCTGCGTTCTTATCTTGAGCAGGTCCCAAAAAGCACAAAACTGGACCCTTCAGTACTGGACTGAAGCACCGTTCGAGTTTTCTCATGCCAAAGTGCTTCTCTACTTCATGTTGGGGGTTGGGGTAAAAAGCCCCCTGAGTTTTCTGTATTTGGAACCTTCTGGTTATTTAACTGCTTATTAAACAAGCTTAACCCGGCTTCGCTTGTCACGTTGCACAATTACATCACTAATTTCCTTTTTTAAAGGGCAGCTGGTGGCATATGCCTTGTGTGTATGAGCGTGTCTGCAGAGAGAAGGCACTGTCAGGCAGTGATTATACCTCCAGACGTCCATAATCCTCTTTGTGTGTCATAACAGACAGAGAGGATCAGAGTGGTGCTTTCCAGCACACATATGCACACACACACACACATACACACACACACACACACACTCTAGCACCAGTTTTTAACACAAGATACTTTCATGCAATACTAGTGTCATCCCCTCTTCATGCTGTGTAATTTGCTACTGAATGTTTCTTTCCTCTGTGTGTGTAGGTCCCGCTAGGGGCTGGTTCCAGCGCTCTCGGGTGCTGCAGATCCAGGCCTGCGTGCGCATGCTTTTGGACTGGGCCAAAGGCGCGGGACGTGCTCAGCTCTCACAGAGGTTTTTTGCTAAACTGTGCAGCGCCATCACCATTCTCACCACGCCCATGCAACAGCTCTCGCAGGTGTGTCTTTTAGGTCTTTAAAGCAAAGCACTACAATAACTGTTTTTAAACTGTTGATGTCACAATGAATTTTTGTCAGACCACTGATATTCTTACAGATATAAGTTTGTATAGAGTGAACACTATTACATAGAGCTACACTATTACATATTATTATGACAGAAGACTTAGGCTGGTGAAAATAATGTTGTGTGACCAGCAGCTGGAAGCTGAATGTGAATGAGAAACTCTGATTACAATGTTCTTCACCACAGACCCTTTGAGGATAAGCCATTTACTCCCTACAAACATGAAGATCCACCATAGATTGAGCTACCATGGCTAAACAAATGTATCTAGGAAATTGAAATGAATCATATGCAACTTTTAGCAAAAACATCTCAGTAGTAATTGACTTTTTAGACCTACCTGACACACATAGGTATTAATAGACTCAGGGTCCCATAAGGTCCCCATAGTTGGGTGGCTGTCCTGTCTGTTTGCCCTAATACATCTATGATGTCTTCTTGGCTCCATTTTCCATGCTTAAGGGTTAGTTATCTTCTCCGTATAACCCACCATGCAGCAGCGATGGTTTCTCCCATGGTGTGGGATTGGTCTAAATGCTGTGTCTTGATATGCTAATGATGTATGTTCATCACTAAAGTGTGTATACACATCATTAAAGTTCTTCAGTTTTGGAAAATACATGAGTTAGATGTTCTGTTAAGTTTTATCTTTTTTTGATTCAAGAGAAAACATGTTATAGATACACTTTATCCAAAATCATAATTTCTATTTGTAACACCTCCATATAAGGAGCCAAAAATTCTAAGGGCTTCTAACAGTACAGTTTAATTAAACAACCAGTTTAATAACTGTAATTAATTGTCAAATATGTTAAGCTCAAATAAACAAGAGAAATTCACAAAGCCTCAAATAATATAAGGACATAACATGCGTTTATGTGTATAGACTGTATTTTCAGCCAGCAGAGTGCCTTGTGAAAACATACAGCCTCCATTATCTAATTTTTCTAGCTTGTTCCAGCCTGTTTTTTTTACTATACATCAATAAGTCAAAATATGTTTTAAAACTCAAAATATATTATTTGTCAGAAGATTTTCATAAAATTAAAACCTGAACATTGTATGTGCATTAAAATTAAACCACTTCAGACGAGTACTTCAGACTACCTTATGCTGCAATACATTCTTTAAGTCTGTTGGTGTAAGTTTCTACCTGCTTTGCAGACTGTTTGAGTGAGGTTCTTTCTGTCAGGTTCTTCAGGTTGGTTGGATGATGTCTGGAAAGCACTTTTCAAACTGTGCCAGATTCTCTATCATTCATTCAGTCTTAACAAGATGCTCAGTCCCCACCACCATTCTTCACTGTTGGCTTTTAAAGAGCTGTATTAACTACTGTATTAATACATTTGATTTTAACTGTTCTTCTGTTGTGTGTGTGTGTACGCGTGTGTGTGTGTGTGTGTGTGTGTGTATGTGTAGATGAGTTGGAAAGTCTTGTGTGCAGAGCACCCCACTCTGAAACCAGTCCAGCTTCACAGAATCCTCACGCAATACCAGCTTATTGCTGAGGTGGGTCACCTCCCAATGTGGCAGCCAAGCAGCGAAGATGAAGCCTACATCTACAGAACAGGTGAGTGTGTGTACGTATAAGCTTATAAGCGTCTAAACGTATAAGTACAAAATAATTGTTCTGAGGTGTGGAATTAATATTTTCAATAATAATCAATAATTAAAGTGTGTTAGGTGAGTGTATTTCTGTAATTGTACATTTCCTATCAGCAGTGAGGGGACTGTACTTGGGAATAATGCCAAAGCCAACAAATTGTATGCCCTTTGAATGTCAGACCTCATTGGCACTCAAACCACATATAGGCCAGGAGAGTTCAATTATGTGTGTTAACCAGTAGTTTGAGACCATTATTTATACAAAATCTACTTTTCATGACAAGGAAGAGACTTTAAAGAATATGAAGTTGAGCGTTGCAGCCAGATAGTCCGCAAACCGGTGTTTGTGTTTAAGAAATGCATTGTGTGTGTTACAGTGGATCTGTTGGAAAGCTTCGAGAATCACCCTCCAATTGTGTTACCTAGTGCTGGCTTTAAGGTGGACCTGGAGAGTGATAGTGTGGAGGACAGTATCTACAGGCAGCTCCTTTACATCAGACACTTCTTGTGGGGTCTCCGCACCAAGACCCATCCAGCCAATGGCAGCGCAGACAGACAGGAAACACAGGTGTGTTTCTCATACGAATGTAAACATACTGTCGGTTGCTTAAATTGCCTTTCACATCTGCTGTCTGTGGGAGTTTGAGAACACTTCTTTCTTTGTTTTATAATTTAATTACACAGGTCAACAAATTTTTATTTTTTTGCAACCATCAGAAACCACAACACACTTTTCTAAGTTTTTCATGCTGATTTCAGTCACATCAACTTCTTGAATTATGAGTAAATTTTAGTTTGCAATAGACTTGCAAGCATTTTTTATTAAACCGCAGGCACCAATCAAGTAACTGTTTCAATATTTTCAGTGCGAAGTCATATAGGCGCACACTGTGGCATAGATATAATGACCAGTGTCAGTCAGCGACCACTGTTTCTTCAAAAACGCTTATAATATGATTATTAAATGCTAATTATACCACTATCATGCAATATATAACTAGCTTCATCACAAAAACTGTACATGCTAGGGAAAAACTAAACACAGATTTGAAATCAGCATGAAAAACACTACAAAACCCACATAAACGTATCTCTGATGAATTTGACCTGTTGACCTGTGTTATTAAAATGGCTAAAATAAATATTTCTTAGAAGATTAGACAGAAGATGAACCACTTGCAGAAAGAAGGGGAAGGTTAAAGGAAAACAAGTGGAATAAAACAGCCATTTTAACCATGCAAGCCCTGGTAGACCACCAAAACTGTCCACCTCAGATAAACAACATGTCAGGTCTTGGTCTGTTGCTGGGCTTGCAGCAAGACACCTTGCAGCCAGCAGAGGGAGACAGATAGCCGAGCCCACCTTTGTACAGGATGCTACACCTCTCCTAGTGAGAGGAGGAATGGGGAGAGCCGGGTCCAGCTCTGGGTAGGCTGCTGTATCCCTCCCATCCGGCACCATAAAGCCGGGTCTTCAGACCTGAGAGAATACACAGGTGGTTATACCCACTGTGAGAAGATGAACACTGTGGGTCTGAAAAGATGTATAACTGTACAAGAAGCCATTACTAAGGAAAAGAAACAGACAGAACATCTGCTCTAGAACACCTGAACTGGACTTCTGAGTCGTATAGGTAGGTTTTAAGGACTGATGAGTGTAGATCTGCTTAGTGTTAGGACAGGAGGCATATGTGTGTTTAGAGCACTAGGTTGGATGAGTATTTGGGGTTGAGAAGCTGCTGAAGATCCTGACATTTGTATTGGCTGTATTTTCACTGGTGCTGGGGAATGTTTGTTTTGGAGAAACTGGTGCTGGGAAATTTATAGTGGAACACCCAAAATGGAGGTCTGAGGTGTGAAGGATGGTTTTATGGGCTGATGGGTATACCTATATCTGTAACTGGCTTTAACTTGGATGGTGAGAGACAAAAACACTGAAATACAGTCTCTTGAAAAGAATTAATGTTGTAATAAAAATAAAATAAATCTGTTTAACTGTTGAGGATTTAGTGTAAATTTCTACTAAAATAATTGACACTTTTTACTGAAAATTAAATAAATGAAAAGGTGGTCTCTGACTTTTGCACAGCAGTGTACGCTGAATTTTTTTTACACAATCAGTGGTAGTGACACTGCATCAGGTCACACATCTTAAACATCTGCTCTGGATCTGTTTCTTGTGTTATCATTTGTTTGTTGAGTTTGTAGGTTCTTCAGTGGACAAACAAAACCAATTCTGAGGTTTAGTTCAAACCAAATTGGTAGACATGAGAGTCACACTTAATCTGATTAAAGGATTAGCTTTGTAATTAAGCACCTCACTGCTGGCCGGATTACAACCAGTGTGTGTGTATCTTAATCCTTTACAGAAGAACACTCCAAATTTCTGCAATACAGAAGTGTTGTTAGGAGATTATTCCAAAATGTGTCCTTGTTTGTTTAGTGTTTGCCGAGGTAAGTCTCAGGTCATTTTGGCAGCAAAATATCACTGAACAGATTCTCATAATAGTGACAGGCCCAACCAAACCCTAACCCTACTCTAACGTGTATATAGTTGCAAAACCAACAAACAGAAAGCACTAAACACTAACTACAAGATCAATACAATATATTATTGTACTTGGTATTTGGTATCTGTAAGATATGTGCACATTGTTATATTTGTCATTTGTAGTATAATAACTACAGTTATGGGTTCTTTGTTCTTGGCCCTCAGTAGGTAATACACAGTGAGACTGAAACCAGATGTTCTTGGATGGGAGAATTTGTTAATAAGGTGGGATTCTACCAATTTGTTCAACAACCTCCCCCAAACAGAAAAGTGCAGAATAATGAATAGTAGGGTCTTATGCTGGTAAGTGGCAACACTATGATGTTATTTATTATGTAGTAATAAACACCAAGTTGGCTAAATGTATGCATTATTTAGTTATCCAATACCAGCGGTTTTCAGACCCTTTTCAATTAAATTCGAGTATCTGGACATCAGTATATAGGAGGGTGCGATCATAATGCGATCACAAATGCTTAAGCTGTGTATTAAGAAAAAAGAGAAGGATCAAGTCAGCTAACAATCCTACTATTAAAATGACCCCTTATATAACCAGTTTACAAGACTTTATAGGGCTGCTCTAAACTAAATTAATGAATGTGTGCCACTGTTTCTGACATCTTGCCATTTAGCTGACATGCACAGCTTTATGTCAGTCATGCAGCTGTGTGTCAGCATTACAGAAATGCCTCACACTTCTGCTTTTTTCTATTATGCCTCAATTGAAAATCTTTTTTTCTCCAACAGTATCAATGAAACAGCCCTGAACGTAATGACTTAAAAGAATAATTGAGTGAAATCTATCACTGTCTAGATGTACACGAGACAAGCTGGATGTTCAAATTGTGCCTCTTTAGCTTAGAACTGGAGCTGCAAGCTTAACGCTGACAAACACTACAAGTCAACATTCACCGAAATCGATTACACATTACTGTCATGCTGTATGTTGCTGATGTTTTCCAGCGTGACCATCTTCAGGCCCACAACAGCCCCCGGCCTGCTGCACCCCAGCGCGGGGAGGGAGTAGGTGAAGTGCGGGACTGCTCCGGGACCCAGGGGGGAAGAGGAGAGGGGGCAGGAGCAGAGGACAGACTGCCAGACAGACTGCCTCACAGCGCTCACTACAGAAACGGGACGTCTGTCCGCCATGGTCCAGAGTCATCCTGCCTGCTAACTCCCCCTAACACACCACTCTACCCTGAGCTCTCACACGCACATGCTGGCTCACAGTCTGCCCCACCTCTTTACCCCGAGAACACACACCCGCGCTCTCACTCACAGGCCAATGGGTGTGTGCGCTCCACTCCAGAGCACAAGATCAATGGATTCATCAGTAATGACATTGAAGGTTAGTCTCTCTTTCCCCCATTCTTGTGGTAGTGTGTGTATGTGTGTGGGGGGGTGTTTCTTTAATTGGGGAAATTACAGAAAATATTAAAATGCTATATTTGCATCTGCGATATTGTGGCACTTTGCTGCATGAATTAATCCAGCTTTCTTTATAGTGCAGTGACTGTTACAGCTAGCCCCTCAGTCTGCTAAAGAGCCCATATATTGGAAAACAAAATTCTCACTTTTTGAAATAATGATCTGTGTAAACAGTATAAAAAGTTTACTAATATGGCATTCACTTCCTAGTCCATAACATCCATATATGAAAACTAAGCTGCAAAAGCAACTTGCTTTGAATCATAATTTTTGTGATGTCACAGAAACCGACATTGTATAATCATTGTTTTTGTGATGTCACTAATACTAACACATGCTTACATACGTTTACCCGCATACAGCTTACCTTCACCCATTCATACTAATGTTATTAAGCGTATTTCAGTCCAGACTGCTATTTGAACAAGGCACCATTCAGCCAATCAAAGGTTCACTTACATACATCAGTCTATAAGGCACAGTAACAAAAACAGCCCGTTTAATTCTAAGATGAAAAGAGGTTGGAAGATGTAAAGAGAGATGAAAAGAGGTTGGAAAATGGTCATATAAAACTGAATTATGAATGTTTTGGTACAAAAATGTCTTATATGTTGACTTCAGGTTAGAAAAAATAAGATTTGGGCACTTTAAGACACCTTGCCTCTTAGTGCGTGAGAACTCACCCCCCCAGCGGGTCTGAAAAGTTTCTTGAATTGAGAAATCGCCCATATGTTCCTGTTTGAGAAAGATTTCATGTCCACATGTGTATGTTCTGGCTTCACTTTGGCCTGTGTTTGTGTTTTACCACAGTTTGGGTGTACTGCTGTTTTCCATTTTTTAAGTTTAAACTCAGCACATAAATAGAGATTGGTCACACAAATGTGCATAAAACTATCATAGTTAAGTGTGTTTCTCTGTAGAGGATGGAAAATCAACAAAACAGTTCATTTGAAGTGGGGTGGGAGGGAAACAAATCATTAGTCCTGTTTGTGTTTGTGTCTGTGTCTGTGCGTGTGTATGTGTGTGTTTGTGTTGTCCACCAGGCCCTCTGAGTGGTTGTGGCTTACCTTTCCCCATCCCTCCATCCCATACTCTGGGTCCCAACTCTGACGCTATCTGTTCCGTCTTTGTAGTCGACCTGGACAAAGGACCTTACGGCCTTGGCATGGGACTTATCGATGGACTTGTGAGTTTCGACGCCTGCTATAACATATAAACACTGGTAGTCAAAATCTATTGGCCCTGTCCTCCCTGTTGTATATATACCCTCAAAGACCCTTTATACTAAACCTTGAACATAAATTACACTGCATCACTCAAGCATACAAAGAAGCTTGCCTAAAACATTGCATGGCCTCCAGTATTACCTTTAGCAATCAACATGAAACATGAACATAAAATAACTTTTAAATCCTGATTAAAATTATGCTAGTCATAATATGTACAGTAAAGGCATGCAGGATATATTAAAAATGAGGATACTTCCTTTGCTGTTCTGTGAATCCTGCCTTTTTGGCTTTGACACCTACTTCAAATGAGGTTATTTGGTCAGTGTTGCAATAAAGTCCCCCACCAATCAAAATGTTAGTTGTGTCTAAATTTTTGTCAAGGGTGAGGTCGGTGATAGACAAGACAAAACAAAACATTTGTCGACGGGGGTGGGAGTGGTCAAGTGGGCAGATCTTGTTGTGGTTAAACATGTTTTTAAGTGAAGCTGCCCAATGCTCATTTCAGTTATTTTGTCATTATTTACAAAGCCCCCTTGGATCGCTGGCATCCTTGTATTTTGCAGCCTGAATGTGCGGCATATTTTCTAAAGAAGAACATTTTAATAAAAGTAGAGAGCAAAATATGCCTCATACATCACATTAATGGCCCATATCACCCATCCATTATCTGAAGTGCTTATCCTTAACCAGGGTTGTGGGAGTACTGGATCTGGGGGTAGTGGATCTTCCCAAAAATCCACTGTTGGCACCCAAGCGCCAATAGTTACAAAATGTATATAGTTTGCAAACTGTAAGTCCTACAGCCATCCATTTGAATCTGGATCCATACTGATCATCTGATCATGCCTGTAATGTGAGGTCAGCACTGTTTTGTGGACTCTTGTCGAAACTTTCAGGACACCGCAGCATGTTTTTGGATGTTTGTATTTGCCATAACATGAAACAAACATGATGACAAACATTTTTTCTTCCCAACAGAAGGCACTAAATGTATTTTTTTTTTTAGAAAAATACACTGATGTGTGACCTAAATGCTAAAACCTAGCTAGTCCTGCTTGTGAAAATGAAAGCTGTTCCATAATTTCTTTACACCCAGTGCATGTATACATGTCCCTTGTCCCCAGTATAAGTCTTGAAGGCTGATTCAGGGTTCATCTGTATTGTCTCTGGTGGGAACGTCCTTAAAACCTGACCAAACATTCCACCTATTAACACCATGTGTGCAGCACACCCCTCTGAACTCGCCTGGAATCTACATCCGGACGCTGATCCCTGATGGTCCGGCTGCTTCAGATGGCCGCTTGCATATTGGAGACAGAATCCTGGCTGTAAATGGAACCAGCCTCATTGGAGCCGATTACCAGAGGTTAGCACCATTCATGCGTGCAAATGCATCTGTCTCGCTTTCTGTATCTTTTTTATGTACACATATTATATATATATATATATATATATATATATTTTAGATGTATGATTATTGAAAAAAATCCAGGTTCAGAGTGTTTTAAAACTATTTTTTGATGTCAAATGTGTAGCTTGTAACATAAGACCCACTGAGCAAAGTTACATCCAAAAGTCATCTTTTGGTCTTTTTTGCATGTTGAAAAGACATCATCAGAGGAGCTGGATGATTACTGTCTTTTTATGACAGTAAAATAGTAAATATTTGTACATTTTTAAATTTGGACAGTACCCAGGTACAGCTATGGGAACACTATGCCACAACTGCTTTCTGTCTTGCAACTAATTTGCCAACATTTGCCATTTTCCTTCACCTGTCCTGCACGTCTCCTAACCAGAAGTTCAAACTGAATATCGACGTCCAAGAAGGATCAGACGTTCATATACTGAACTTGATTTTCGTGTCATTAGGCCACATAAGTACATAAGTATGGTCGCTGGGGACATGCAAAATGACCTCCCGTGGTTTGAACTGCAGCCGTTTCAAAATGGTCTAGTTAAAACAGCAAGCACAGAAACAGTTTGACATAATACCCCTGGGATTCTTTGAATGAGTATTGTAATGGCTTTACTGAAATAGTTTACTATTAACTGATTAAGTATTGTGGCCATACTAACTTCATCTCTAGACTGTTTGCAGTGTTTGCTATTACATGGTGAAATGCACTACCACAAGCCCGAACACTCAAAGGGACATGGGGCCTGGGGTAGGAATGCATCAATAACATTTTTCTAAGACTACAAGTGTGGGTACATATTTTTTTGGTACTCATCGATACTGATACCAAAATAGCAGTGATGTTCTGGTGCTCACTGCCCAGGGAAACTGCATTGTTATGGAGCAATGTGCTTGGTTCATGGCCCAGTCATGCTTCAGTATCACAGAGCAATATCCCAGGGTTCATGACTCATGGAGCAATGTAAAAAATTCCAGAGACGAATATGAATAAATGAGCATGACAGTTACCCGATATTGATATCACTATCGGTATATATGTGTCCCTATTAAGAGGAATTTAAACAACAATCAAAACTAATAACTAAAAGTTATTAATTACCAAAGTTTCTATAATTTCTACACACACCCTTGATGGACAAATGGAAAGGACAGAACTTACTTTCTGTCTCTCTCACTCTCTCTCTCTCTCTCTCTCTCTCTCTCTCTCCCAGTGCTGTCGATTTGATCCGACTGGGTGGTGGACGGCTCCGGTTCCTTGTTGCAAAGTCAGATCCTGAAGTGTCAGAAAAGATCAGTGCGTCTTCCTGCTGAGACGTGGGGGGAGGGAGGGGATTGTAAGTTTAAATTTTCCATCTAGACAAACTGGGTAACTAAAAACCCTGCCCGCGTGTGGATGGGAACGCGTATAAGCACATCATAAGACACTCAGCGACTACTCCGTAGCCTCCTATTGCACTCAACAACCTTCGCACAGTGAGACTTTTCAACAGCACTTACAGGCTCAGAAACTCAGACAGACATTTGCCTATTTTGGATCTTGGGGCAGCCTCCTAGAAAAGAGATTTGAGAAAGATGCAAAAGAGGTGTTTTTGAAATCATCGCTATCATATCAAAACTTCAAATTAATTTTTCAGCAAATGTATTTATAAATGTTTTTTTTTTTTAAAACACCAGCTGCCCATTATATTGTGTGAACATTTCATTAAGAATGGACTACCAGAAATTGTCAGTTGAAATACAGTCTTGTTACATACCTTAACATACATAAAAGTTAACATTTTTCCATCTCCTGTAAAGGCACATTGGGAGGTAAAAAGTTTGGCATTGACAGCAACGATATGCCTATAACAGGCAGTAAAATGGAAATAACAATGGAGTGATTTAACGTAGAATTTTAAAGAACCGTAAACGAAAGTTTTCTATATTTTTTTCCCTATATGCTTGAAAGCAAAAGTAAAAATTAAGAAAATGAGTGTACGCTAAAACGTGCCGTTAATAACCAGTCTTTTCGACAGCCTTGCTAATAAGACACAATGTATCCTGTTTACAAATCTATTGTACATGTCCGGGGCGAAAAAATAAGCTTTTGCTTGGTAAATTTTTGAATGTTCCTCAACAATGAAGTTACCTCTACATGAACTCTACAGCTAAATGAATGGTAAACTGCTAAATGAATAGTAAAAAAAAAAAAATAGTAATAACAATGGACTGCAGTCAGTTTGGTTTATGTATTTACAGTCAGCTCCATTATCATTGGCACCTTTGGTAAAAAAATAGGCAAAAAAGATGTTCAAAAATGTCTAAATCTGAAAATATGAAAATCATGTACGGCATGATCACTGGCACCCTGACCAATTTTAAGCAGTCATCTGTCAATGACTTCTAGTGTCTCTGGGGTATAAATTTGAGGTAATGTAGATGCTAAATTCCCTCAGTTGTTCATCAACATGGAGAAGAATAAAGAACACACAAATGAAAGAAGACCAGAGATGGGTGTAGAGAATCAGTACTAATCTGTCCTGGTTCCTGACCTGTCAAAACTAAAATATGGATTATCTCCTGGACAAGCGGTGTTTTTGCTTATGCAGATTATGCAGCATTAATGTGTTATAACATAGCTGGCATTTTAAATGGTTGATGGTGGATTGGATGAGTCTGAGGGACAGGAGTGCATCAATAAAAGGTCTATGTCAATAATCCTAAAGAGGATGGTACAAAAGAGAGGACCTTGGAAGCTTTGGGGATCCTATTGTGAGCTTGATCTAATTATCCCCATATGCATTTTTATAATGCTTTTAACTCATCTTTACCAAAGGTGCCAGTGATTATCGAGCTGAGTGTATGTTTATTTTCTTTTGGCCATCCTTTGGGCTGGTTGATATCAAAATATTCAGTCTGATCTCAGACTCTAACATATCTATTTTTAATCCTCTCCTTCTTTCTCAGCACTTCTGTTTTTTCTATGTATTCTTTATAATAGTGCATTTCCCATGTTAGTAATAAAACTTTAATTTCCCATTTTCATTTCTACCAAAGTCCCTGTCAGAAATTGCCAAAACAGTGCCAACACTGCCTCTAAAGCAGCAGTGACTCTAAAAACTGAGGCAATCTATTGTAGCAGTGGCCCATTGTTAAAAACAAAAACCTGCAGTAGTTAGATGTGATTGAGTATAACAATTCCTGATAGGGACTTTAAACTCCACATATCTGCTTATACTTGACATGAAGTGTTAATATCATTAATATGAAGATGAAAAAGCTGGCATTTTTATTAACAATTGAAAAAAGAAATCTACACAAGTTTTACGATATGCAAAAAAAACATTTATTTTATTTCCATTATTTCATGATTGTATATTATTTGTGTTGGCATATTTCAATTGCATTTTTTTCCTCGATTAAACTTGTATTTGGAAGATTTATATGTCAATATACATTAAAAGCAAACTGAAAACTGGGGAAAAAAATCAATGCTGTGGTTCCTTAGAATAGAACTGGATCAAAATGAATACGAAGGGATCTGAGGTGAGGGCGCTAAAAGTCTACATTGTGGTACTGGGAGTGAAGCTCAGTGAAGACATGTTTGGGGTTTGAATTTTTCCACTTTAGTTTAGCACTGGAATCTAATATTGCTAACCATCACTAGTAGCCCTGCAATCGGGAGGTCGTGGGTTGGAATCCCAGAGCTGCTCGTGGCACTGTTGAGGTTCCCTTGGACAAGATACCGTCCGCACACACTGCTCTCCGGGCGCTGTGTTCCTGACTACCTGCTGCTTCACTTGGTGAATGAGTTATGTTTACTTTTAGGGCATTTAGAAGACACTCTTATCCAGAGCGACATAGATCAGTGCTTAAGTAGCCTACGTCTGTTCTTCATACCTGTAAAGCAACACTAAGATGAACACCTACTTTTAACCAAGTTACTGCCAGCTAAGTGACACATCTTAGCAAACCCTGTCGAAAGAAAAAAAAAAGTCTGCGCTTATTACACAAATAAGGAAAAACAGTTAAGAGGGTAAGGGCCCAAGGTTTTTCTTAAATACATACAAAAAGGTATACAGTGCTGTGAAAAAGCATTTCCCCCTTTCTGATTTCTTACTTTTTTGCATGTTTGTCACTCTTAAATATTTCAGATTATCAAACAAATTTAAATATTAGACAAAGATACCCCAAGAAAACACAAAATGCTGTTTTTAAGTAATGATTTTATTTATTAAGGAAAAAAACTATCCAAATCTACATGGACCTATGTAAAAAAGTAATTGCCCCCTAAACCTAATAACTGGTTGTGCCACCCTCAGAAGCAACAACTGCAATTAAGCAGCTGCGATAACTGGGAATGAGTCTTTCACATCGCTGTGGAAGAATTTTGGCCCACTCTTCTTTGCAGAATTGTTTTAAT
>JBBPCX010000088.1:30483070-30493397 GCA_037974365.1 Hydrocynus forskahlii | reverse complement strand
GGCCACTTCTAGGAAGGTTCCCCACTGCTCCATGTTTTCTCCATTTGTGAATATTGGCTCTCACTGTGGTTCGCTGGTGTCCCAAAGCTTTAGAAATGACTTTGTAACCTTTTCCAGATGGATAGATGTCAATTACTTTGTTTCTCATCTGTTCCTGAATTTCTTTAGATCGTGGCATGATGTCTTCCTTTTCTGGGATCTTTTAACCTATTTTTAAGTGATCTCATGGTTCAGCAGGCCTGGCAGTAATCAGGCCTGGGTGTGGCTAATGAAATTGCTCTCAGTTTTCCAAACAATGTGATTAACCAAAGTTACTTCATGATTTTGCAAGGGGGAGGGGGTAATTACTTTTTTCCTTAATGAATAAAATCATCACTTAAAAACTGCATTTTTTGTTTACTTGGGTTAGCTTTGTTTAATATTTAAATTAGTTTGATAATCTGAAACATTTAAGTGTGACAAACATGCAAAAAAATAAGAATAAAAATAAAAATAAGAAATACTTTTTCACAGCACTGTATAAGAGATAAACGAGAGGACTGGTTGCTTAGTGGTGGGTTCAAAACCTACCTTCAGCATACCATCACTGGGTTCCTGAGCAGGACCCTTAACCCCAAGTTGCTCCCAGGACTATTCCCCTGTAGTTAGGGAATGGAAGTCTACTAAAATGCTGTAAATGTCTGCTAAAATGTCATCAAGGAGCTCCTTGAAGAGGTGGGTCTTCAGACGGCGCCTGAAGACAGCGAGGGACTCCACAGATCTGACTGCAAGAGGGAGTTCGTTCCACCACTGGGGGGCCAACACTGAAAAGAGTCTTGATGCATGTTGTCCTCTTGTCAGCAACGGAGGTTCCAGACGAGCAGTGCTTGAAGCTCTGAGAGGATGAGAAGTGACACGCTGCTTGATCAGCACCGATAAGTAAGGAGGTGCAAGTCCGCTCTTGGCCTTGAAAGCAAGTGTTAAGGTTTTGCGAGCAGCCACAGGGAGCCAGTGAAATCTCTGTAGTGGAGGCATGCTGTGTGAGAATTTAGGAACGTTGAAGACTAACCATGCAGCTGCATACTGAATCAGCTGAAGTGGTCTCGTTAACTTCAGTGGAAGTCTTGCCAGTAGAGAACTGCAGTAGGCCTAGTCCAGTTCAGAGATGACCAAAGACTGGGCAAGTTGGACAGGACAACGAAAGAATTTCACACTGTGTGCCGCCCGCGGTGTGTTCACACGTAACAATAAGGGCCCGCGGTGTGTTCACACGTAACAATAAGGGCCACTTCATTTTGCTTTATTCAGAAGTCAGTAGTAAATATTTCCAAACATCTCTCAACTCGCTCAAACCATTACATGTATTTCAGTTTACACTGTATACAATATTATTGAGTAAAATAAATATTAATATTTACTATTTTCACTATTTTTGTATGAAAATAGGCACCTGCAGAGGGACACCAAATGCTTACACTGCAGAAAATAACCAGTATTTTTGGAGTGTCCAGAAGGGGGCAGTGTTGTCTTAGAAATTCATGAAATTTGTCTTCTATAGTCATAAAGTCTTTACAGTTAATAATAATAAAGTTCCTCTCAAGCAGGTGATGTTAGGTGTCAGCATTTGAGCTGGATTTATGGTGTAACTGTGTCTAGGGTGGACAACTGGTCATAAAACACACTGTTCAAAGGACAGCAGGGTTGCACTATAATTAAACACAGCAACATAAGTAAGGTGAGTACACAAAGAATAAACAAATTGCTGTCACAATGCAGAATAGCCCTAGGTTGTAGATTCAAATCTCTTCACAATAAACTATTCACTACTGTTCTTATTTTTTCCTGTGCTATGAAATTGTGAGATAATTATGCAAATAACTCCTATTTTACAATTATTTTAAAATTATTTATTAAAAAAACAACACCTGAAGAGAGACAACAAGTGCATACTCTGCAGAAAACAACCAGGATTATTAGAGTGTCCAGCAGGGGACAGTGTTGACCTAGAAATGTATGAAATTCAGCTTTGGGTCTTAAATTGCTGCTCCTCACTGTCTGGTGTACTAAGCATTCACAATAATGGAGCATGCTCTTTTTTTTCTGTTAGTTTAAATGGAATCCTGTACTGACTTGGTTGTTTACTCTGAGACATAAGCATTGGCAGACTGTGGATTTGGAAGACTGGCATTTAGTGCCCCTCATTTACTGGGGATTCCCACTCAGATGTCATAACTTTCAATAATGGAATATAGGGGTGACAGTATGTGTGCAGTGTTTGTTTTTTCCTCAGAAATGCATATATCACACTTATGAAGCAAGACGTGGAAATGGTACAATCCTATTGGGCTCCCGGAAGTTGGTGGCTCGAGGTTCATCCCATGCAAGCATAACAAGATTTTCAGATACCTCCATATTGGCATTGGCAAAGTATCCGTTTGAGATTCTAGACCAATCGACACCCAGGTGTTGGGGGGTAAACCTGCAGTCCTGACACCATGTCTGAATTCCGATCGAATTTTCTCTGGTTGCAGGGGCTACCTCGGCTCCTCGCTGACAGGTGTAAGATTAACTTTGTTAGGCGCAGACTCGCCCGTGCGCGACAAATTAAATTAATGGAACAAATTTCCCCTGTAATTAAGATAAAAATTCATGTCAGCTATAACCTTGCCGAGCACTAATTATGTACAAATGATTTATCATCTGTTTCAGCCGGAATATTAATCTTTACCTCTTCTCCAGCCACTGCTGGTGTTAAGAGATGAGGCTTGATTAACACTGACAGTTCAGAGAGCGGAAGAAAACCATGTAGAGCTGGGCAGCAAGGATTGCCTCCTTAGTTCGAGCCTGCTCACTCCCTCACTCAATTAGTGGCCGGCGGATGTGCAGGCAAGCAGAACCCTTCTACAGTGACTAAATACCCCAGCTTTCACACATGGAGCCACAGTACAAAATCGTTGCTGGTGTCGGCACTGGGCCTTTTCGCACATAGCCGCGCAAAAAAAAAAACAACAAAAACTGTTTTGATTCACTTGCTTGGAATGTCAGTAACGACAAATGAGGTTGGTTGCATTCCAAAGGCAAAAAGCAAGACTCCTGGGCTTCAAAGGTGCTCGAAACCTGTGTACTTGTGTAGGACCATCTACAGACCCCATAGTGGCAATAAATTACATACTGTATAGGATTTCCACCCTGTTATTGCTTACACCAGCACAAATACATTCTCCAACCTCTTCTTGCCCTGTTGTGAGGATCCAAAGGAGGCATAGTGTTTTAGGCAATTTGCTAGCATCCTCTATCATCATGTAAGGGTGGCGGTACAGGGTGACAGAACATTAAGCTACTTTATAGCAATGAATGGACTTGCTAACTGTACCTCCACTGCAGGAAACTAGCTTTGGAATGGGAGGGATGCTGTAGGTGCAACACCAAACTGTTCCAGGCGAATACTTGCTGGTATAGAAACAGTTCTAGTCTGCTTGACAAAAGGAAAGCTAGTGGTTTTGATGGTTGCCCAAATTAAGGGCAAAGATCTTGATGTAATCAGTGACTGTTGACACATGGCAATGTTGGTAAAGAAATCAATAAACCATAGGAACAGGTTCAGCGCCTTCAGTGCAGACCCGCTTGGAGTTTTTTTGTGAAGGAGGATCTTCAAATATTGGCTTACACAAGGTTTAAAGCTCATTCCCCAGGCAGGAGGGGTTTGACGGGATGATCAGGCAGGACCAAGGTCTAGCAACGGTGGATCAGTTTAAGACAGGCGCTCCGAAGCAGATTTATTCACGAGCGCTGACACTCGGTCTATATACTGCTGATAACAGTGAAGACCCTGGATACTGCGCTCAGCAGTGGATGATGAATGGAGTGCCTGGCCGTAATTACTTATCGTTTCAGCCTCTTCTTCTCTTTCCCGATCTCTCCTCCCCCTCTTCTCTGCGACAGAAGCATAGTCTCTGCCCTCCCTCTTTCTCATCAGCCCCCCCCCCCACCATATCTTGGCAGCAGGACTCTCACAATAACCAATTACAACACATTGTCTCACAGCACAAATTAATTTATGGAGGTCCGATTAAAATAGTAGAGTGTTATACACGCTGTATTCACAGACTGTCACTAGACTCTTCAATGGGAATTTGTGAGGGAACAAAGTATAATATGAGGTACAGAACATCCTGCAATACTCTCAATTTGGGTTTGCTTCTTGATGGCTGCTCTTCTTCAACCAAGAAGGCGCATGTTCGGCCATGGATAATCTAAGTCCCTGGAATTACAAGCAGCAAAATGTGAGCACAGAAGCTTGTGTTCCTCCAGACTAGTTATAAGCAATTCAGTGTTTTGGCATGACCTTTCCTTTGGGAGTCATCTTCAGTGGAAGTCTATTGGCATGTACAGCTTGCTAGTACAGTCCGGTAAACAGTACAACAATTCTCGGTATTCATGAACCCCCATGGGTTGTTTGAATTCAGCATGTCTCCTTTTGGTCTACACAGAGTGCCAGCAACATTTTGCTTGGTGACCAGGTCGCCAGGACTTTTCTCACCATGCAGTAATTCTGTTAACAGCCATACTTCTAGGGGCTTGAGATTTCAACAATCAATAGTGTCATGTTGATAGATGCCTTGATAGAAGCCTGGAAATGCCATCAACAAAGGTTTGCTGCATCCAGAGTAGTTTGAGAAAAGGTCATCCAACTCAGCAAAATATGTCCAATCAAAGCTAGTAAGGTCATCATGCAACCTGTTCATGCCATGTCGTGGTAAACCCAGATAAAATAAGCAATGATTATTTTACAAATTTTGCTCAGGAAAAATCTGAAAGACTAAAATAAGATGAAGGTTCTTAAGTGCCTTGGGCATGTGGTTCTAGTCTTTGACTGTTATGGAACTTTTACAACACATACACTTCCCGTGGATTGTAGCTCCTTCCACAATCTGCTCCACTTAATTAATAACTGGAGCAGATTGGTGTTAGATTTGAAAGCATGTTACATGCAGGTTGTGACTAAACTCTGCAGCAAAGATCCAGGAGGAGGCTTAGTGACCTCTGCTTTACATTATGTGGAGGTTCTCTAAAAGATTCTCCATGCTCCACGCATCTCTTTACAAAATGGTTCTTTAAAGGGTGTCCATTGAACCAAAAACGTATCTTTGATGGAACTATTGCTCCAGCAAACCCTTTGTTTCCAGAGTGTATCACTATGAAAACAGTTTGAGCGCATTTATCCAACATTCCTGGAAACTGACAAAGAATTAGCAGTAGCATTTATTAACAAATGCAACAATACCCAGCAGTCCAGGACCCTAATGCACCATGTGAACCTTTCTGTTTGTTCACTAAATGGTCATGAGATACAAGGGCTACTGTGAATATTAACAGTCTGTACTTACTGTATGTAATCACACTGTATTTTGAGTGGAACACTCTTTCAGTATCAAAAGAATTTTATATTGCCGTGCACTATATCCTGTGTGGCAGTGCACAATTGCTAATGGCCACTGCATAAAGTACATACCGGTCCATGAGCTTGAGTGTGATGGTGCGTGTGCATGTACACATGTCATAGGGTGAGGGCACACACATGATCAGGAGGCCGACTTAGCCCCTGCGGAGGGTGAATAAATCCATTTTTAATGACAGTTACTTGTACTAATAATCCTCCCTGCAGCAGGTAGGCTACAGCATATGGGGCGACTGTGATGAGGACTAGCACTGCAGTGTGTGCGAATATGAGCCGGAGCAGGTACGGAGGTTGTGTGTTCATGTGCATGGGCTGAGGTCCAGCACCTGCCATGCCAGCAGCAGGCTGTCCTTGAGGCTGAATAGCAGTGAAAAAAAAATCCCCTCTTTTTTATACACACACTACCAGCAGCAGCACTGTGTTGCATCTCCACCGTGGCACCATTCCGAAAAGTGAAAGGTTCATTTCCCTGTGATTTATTTGAGTATCAAAATGAGATTTACCAGAGAGGAAACGATGCTGGGAGTCATTCATAATGGCCCTTTTCATTTAAATTGGATTCAAAAACACCATGTCCCGAACGGAATGGCCTGTAGCATAATGGTTCTTTTTTCCCTGGGGTAAGATAATTCAATTATACATATTTATTTTATTATTATTATTATTATTATTATTATTATTATTATTGAACATTTTTCTGATTTTCTTTACAGTCAAATTGGCCAAATTCCTCTTTTAGTCAAAATTACATAATTTGCTCTTTAATAGTCCCAACAGGCATTTTAAATTCACAAATGAAAATATACCTCTAATGGAAATCAATGACAACAGTTTTTGGTCCCCACTTTATATGATTTCTAATAACGTATATTCATGTGCATTGCATAAAAATAACACATTAAATAACACTTTATTTTTACTTTACTTTTAATAATGAACTCAACAACCGTGTATCTACTTATATTTAGTGGGATTACAGCTGTGCAGCTTGTGTAAGTGCACTTACTCATCCAATCACCACGTATCTTACACACGTGCAATTATTAAAGCTGCACTATTGTAATCCAGCTGTAGTAGCATTCCATTATCACATGCATTATTAAAATGTTTCTACAGTTACTAGTTCAACTTCTGTTTGCCCATTTATTACAAAATTAAAAGAGTTTTAAAAACAAAAATAAATGAAATATTTACATACATTATGTACATATGTTATATATACTTATATAAATTAGTAAGTGTGTGATTACATAAGTGGCGCTACTGTTATCTAGCTAATCTAGCACTTACATTTTTTGTTACATGCATTATTAATGGGTTACTACACAGTTATTAAGGACACTTAATATATGGTAGGGGCCCAAAAATGTTTGCATTGATAGTCATTTCAAATATGAAAATGCAAGCCCTTATTTCTTAAGTTTATAGTATTAGTTAAGCTTGTAATATATATAAAATGCTTTGGGAATGTAAAACAATTAAAAGCCATTTAAAAGGATGTATGTCAGCTGGATTTACGTGGTAATGGTAGGTAAATGTATTATCATGGTTTCTACTTGTCAGGCATGTGGCTCAGTCTCAAAGCATGTTTGTCCTCCCTCAAAGGGATTTTCACACTCCGCTAGACACCAAATCTCTATAGATACTCTTATTGAAATGGGTAACTACAGGCTGCTGTTCTTTGTTTGGCCCCCTTCTCTCTTTCTCTGTCTCTCTCTCTCTCTCTCTCTCTCTCGCTCTCTCTCTTTCTCTCTCTCTTACTCTTTCTCTCTCTCTCTCTCTCTCTCTCTCTCTCTTTGTGAAGAACAGGAACAGGTCTTCCAGATGAAATGGAAGACGAACTTGACACAGTCCAGTTTAATGGGGTGACAAAATGAATCACGGCTGCACCAGGTATCCATCACGAGCAAGAAAAAAAAGATGGTGACCACAAATGATCTGTGAACCACTATATATTGATTACCCGTGTACTACAAGTGTCGGATTTAATGTTCGCCCCGCGCCAACGGGCCAGCCTGGACAGCTGCAGCCTTAACTCTTCTTTGATAGATTTTAATGGTGAAATATTGATTTCCTTCTGGCCAAGGTCTACTGGCAGGGGCCAGAGCCATTTGTTGGGTAAAACTGGACACCCGGTTTGCGGGTCACAATCAATCATTTTGGCACAGTGCGCTGGGAGAGAAAACAAGTGAAGGAAGAAGAAGAAGAAGAAGGAGAAGAAGAAAGAGAGCACCAAAAATATGATTCCTCTTCCAGGAGTTCAGGCTTCTCTTTTTATTGGCGGGAAAATAAAAGGAAGTATGAGAGCGATGGCGGTTTATTGAGTGGAGAGGCTCGGGCAAATTGCACGTGACATGCAGATAGTCGGAGTGGCTGGGCAAAAGGAAATGGAGGTGTAGAGAGAGAGAGAAAGAGAAAGAAAGAGAGAGAGAGAGAGAGAGAGAGAGAGACTATGTTTTATTTAAACATCCTTCGGGAGACTAGAGGCTCAGGTAATCTGTTGTGTTACAACTCAGTGCCCCGTTCCCCTCCATCCGGCGCGATAACAGGCTAATAGCAACCCATCAATCACAATAAAGCTTCCAATTTCGCCCCGTGTCTCTCTTCTCCAGGTGCTCTAATAACGATGATAACATACTCCTATAACCACTGCTACATCCGAGAGGTCGTTCCAACTCTGCCGGATTAATCGGCGGCCTCTCTCTTTTTTAAAAAAGGGACTGAAGCGGGAACGGGATGAGCTTGAGAGGGACAATGGTGGAACCCCAGGCCTTGAGGCCGGGCCATCCCGTCAGAACCAGGGAACGCAGATGGGCCAGTTTTGCTTATCTGATAGTTTCTGGTCCACCAACCGCAGGGAGGAAGTAAGGTGGTCCATTACCGGGTCAAGGTCCTTCTCTAACCTTTTCGCTCCTCTTTACAACCATGACTTGAAGTGAGACTGTGTGAAATCACTGTAATGCATGGCCCCAACTGGATTTATTACCTTTATGGAATGGCAGCAACAAAAGATATGATTGAATACATGCGTTCAAAAAATATTGGGAAAATGTGTTGTCATTACAGCTGTAATTAGTAAGATTTCTAAGTTGTCAACCCATCAGCCTGGTTCGTCCACCAAAACACTGGAAAGAACAATAGACCAATCACTAGCAAGTTGCTGCATCAGCCAAACAGACTGTAGAACTTTAATTATTTCTTGTATAAAATTGCCATTGGACAAAGGGTCTTCAGCTGTAATTGTTGTAGCAGTGGTCTCCCTTAGGTTATATAGGAGACCACCATTGATGCTGCTCTGGATTGATTTGTGTCTGGATGTCCAGCAGGTGGCGCAGAGACATTGGTTTACAAAGATCTACAGAGATTAGATACGAAAAAAGGGGGAAAAAATGGTCATTTCACTCTTGTTCTTTTTTGTTGAAGCTGGAGCACCAAACAGCAGCAGCAGTCTGCGCTTACATGAATAACATAATATATAATGAATAACAATGTTAAGCATAACTGGACACAAGACTTAAATACAAATTATTTTAAATTTTTTTAAAAACACACAAACTCCTGCACTTTTCATTATAAATCTGCAAAAAAACTGTCAACACAGAGGTATTTGTCTACTTAACATTACAGTTAATTTATTTGTATTATTATGTTACATATACACATAAGAAACATGCTGCAGAATTTCACTGTGTGATCGAATTATAAACGATCTCATTGAACTATAAAAATAAATTGTAAATTATGATCTGTGTCAGTCCGAGAGTGTTTTCCTTAAGGGCTGAGATGATAGGTGCATTCTGTGATCCTAGAGGTGATCCTGTTTACTACTGAATGAAAGGGTATTTTTTTAAGGCTCATTTTAGGGCGATGTGTTCGGAACTTTTATATAACAGGAATCAAATTTGAATAAAAAATAGTTATACTATTTCTTACCTGTAAAATAATAATATAAATATACAAATATTTTCAAAAATAAATATACTCCAGTAATACCACTGGTCAACTTATAGAAATTCAGGACAGGAAAATATCTATTATACGATTTTATAAGTCTTACATCTGAATTTCAAATGCTGCTATCATTTTTTTCTTTTTTATGGGTTTAGATTTATAAAGCCAACCCCCCTCCATTAAAAAGGAAGTTGATCTCCACTGTATTTCCTCTGAAACCGGATAGCCCAGATCACAGCAGCTTAAGGCATCACTATTTCCTATTTAATCCCCTGTTTCATTGTATGAAGTGGCAAGATAGACCTGTGCTCCTTTTTCCTCCTTCAGGGAAATGTCCTGTTGGCTTCCGATGGAATAAATTATGGAGGCGGGTGGAAGTGTGTGACTGTAGTTGAAGAACTTGCTTGGACATCACACAGACCACCTTCAAAAGGCCAGTGCCATGTGTTGAGTGTTGGAAAATTGTAAATTGTTATTTTTTTCTGAGAAATACTAGCTTAAAGGTAGCGTAAAAGAATGTCACAGATGAAGACACCCATCTGAATGTTCTTTATATTGAATTTGGATGTGCTACTGTGAAATAAGTGATTAACACAGGTATTCACTAAAGGGGTGACAGGCAGACTTCCTAAAGCCTCCCAGTTGCCTTTGTGGCACCGTAGTAATGCCGTTGACCTGTCAGTCAAAGCCCTGAACATGACTCATGTTGTCGGAGCAACAGAACAATAAGAAGGTCATGTCTGAAGCCTGACCCTCCCGAAGATTTCTACATGAAAATCCCACCACCCCTGAACACGGTACAGGCCAAGATCCCTTACACAGAGATTCTTACTTCCACAGTCACACTCATCCTTTAGCCCCTTTTATCCTAAAACTCTTCAGCAGAGTGGATTAATTTGCTTCCCTTGTTTAATTTTTTTTATCTGAAAATCTGTGTGT
>JBBPCX010000088.1:30426353-30446457 GCA_037974365.1 Hydrocynus forskahlii | reverse complement strand
TACATCCATTAGTTTCTTCATAATAAACACCCAGCACCAAGCTGCTTTGGGCGTCATTTTGAATAAAAAAGTTCAGAAAATAAGCTGTTAAAGTACAAGACTCCAGGCACTTAAATAGTTACCCAACAGTGATGACTGGAGGAGTCTTTATAATGAAAAGTGGTCTCTGAATAAATAGTCAAAGCATGAGCGTGCTCATGGGATACTGAATGGTTTGTGTAATTTGCTGGTGCTCTTTTCAGTTAAGCCTTTAGACTGTGGTGGTAAGCCCCACCCATGCTGGAAAGGATAGCTAGCCAAGAGTTGCACCCGCATAATGTACTGCTTTCAAAATGAAGCCCATGTGATACATTGTTCTAGAAGCTTGTCTCTCTTATTCTTACCAAGAACTTGGAGGACTGGGAGAACGTCTGCAAGGTATGCAAGTGCAAAAAAACCCAAAAGTTGATAACATGAATTACTAATTATATGTTAAACTGTAATTCAGTGCTAAACATAAAGAGTCAGCACTGCAGCTGAATATGTGGAGGTGAAAGTGGCCTGGAAATCTCAAGAACTGTGTTTAAACAGGAGCACAATAAAGTAATTGTAATGGATGCAAAATAGGGGCAGAATAAAGTATGAAAACTGTATTAATTGACACATAATATTATTAATTGACATATAATGTATATAATGTTATTTGTGCTACTTTGGTTCCGAGATCATGGAAACGGACATAAGCCTCTAGTTTCTAGTACACCTTCATCTGGCTAGTCATGTAGCAGGAGGTCTGGAGTTGTGGGAAGAATCACTTTTCTTAGAAGTTGTATGGATCACATCTAATATGCAGGGAATTTGCATTGGTGACATTTCTTCATGCCTGGATTTTTACCAACACGACAAAACAACAAAACAAAAATAAAAAAAACAACAACTCACCTCTCCCCCCCCCCCTTAGAGGAACCAAAATCACTTGCCACAGAGTCAACAACCAAAATCACTTGTCCCACCCATGACAAACTGGAATTACTTGTCAACCATCTCTCACTCAACAGTTTGATCATTCCCTCGTCAACAAAATGAAATCTCTTGATCCATAGGAAACACTGAATATATGTTTCAGTTTTCAGACAATACCTACTGGTGTATCCAACCCTTTTATGAACTCACTTTCATCTATTTCCAATTCATACAGTAGATGGATTTATGACTTCCTCCCCTCCATCTAAATTTCATGTGCCATAATAGTCATGTGATTGCAAGCAAGCCATTGCAATGTCGTAATGGTCCCTGGAAATTACAAGATATTTTTTTGACCATGCCAGGTTAAAGCACATGTGATATGACATGTGCTCAACTGGTGCAGTTTGAAGCTATAGTTCATAAGTAGACTATGATTAAGTAAGTGGGTGGAATAAATCTTCACTCTAAGTACTATTTGAGCTAGATTAGTTTTACCAGAAGTGTCATTTATATGGAATGGATGGATTTGAATGGATGGTGTATATTGTTTAAGAATGAATTTACAGCAACACTCATATAACTGAGTCTATTGTGAGACTTATCGCATTGAAATGAGGTTAATTTGAGCAGGATTGCTTTTACTGAAGGTGCATCCAGTCACAGACGACCATACAGTAAACCAGAATGATAACACCAATCACACCATGGATTTAAACTGGGTTAAAATCATTTAAACACTGGATGTCGGTTGAAGCTGGTGAAAACAAAAGCATGTTGAACAGTTCTATAGACAGATAAGAAAAGAAAAACAAAAGATAAAAAACATAATATTTTTCCATGTTATGGTCAGGAATGGTGGTGCAGACACAAATCTAAAACAAAAGTAAATACAATTTATTACCATGTAATTTAATATCTAGCTATGTAATTACGTAATTCAGTTTTAATTATGCAGCAAGACAACAGTAATAACTGTCTTCTACACTCGTAACTGTCCATAGAGGGTTTATTACCTCTATTACAGGCATCAAGGTTAAAGTCCAGCTCAAATAGAGCTTTCCTCGGTCAGATGTGATTCCTAAGCCTGTCCATCCACAGTCAGACTGACACCAATCCAGATGATCCACCATTTTCCACCAGCACCAGTGCAGGTGCCACATGGGGTCAAAGTTGACGAAGCCAGCGCATGACTCAAGTTCTCCCAGCGGGGGATTTAGCGGTCCCGCAGGAGCAGGCACCTGTTCCGCATGTGGGAGGTAGGAAAAGCAATCAGTTCGTCTCCAGCCCATAGATGCGCGAGTTACAGCCTGGGGTACGGCGTGGTAAAGTGAGGTGGAATTCTGGGAATGCCATGGCAGTGATGATGATGTATGGGAGTGGGGAGACAGACACCTTGCTCATTGCACCTGTACTGGGGGGTCAAGTTACCCAGTCCAGCACAAGGCCACTGGAGGAATGCGCACTGAGCTTCTGAAGCAAGCCCACACCAGTGGACAACAGCAGATGGGCTGCCCAGGCCTGTCTTAAATTAGATACACTCACACACTCCGACACATACACACACACACACACACACACACACACATATACAGAAACAGAGGCATGTGTGTGCACTTATAGCCATGGATATTTTCATACACTTTACAGGCCTACTCTGCCACCTGCTTACATCTTCAAGGCCAGACACTTTACAGGTGAAGATGTCAGAGCGTTCCAGGGAACAGTAAACACACACAGGCCGTGCAATTAGTTGTGCTAAAAAAGGTCCAAGTGTCAACCAGGCTACCATTTCCCTCCGTTCTGTTTGGGCATCTTCTTTCCAGTAGTCCTCAAGTTATCTTAGAAGAGTGTTGGCAATAAATACCTGAAGTAACCCTTAGAAGTCAGGAGTTATTACTTTTGCTATTACTTCACTATACTTATTTTAACTGTATAATGTAAACGAGTATCCTCTTAAAAAAAAATACCTTTTTAAAATTGTTTAACCAAGTGAAAATAATAAATAAAAAAAAAAGAATTTGCTCTGATATTGCATATATTTGGCTGCTGAGAAAATATTCCTCCAGTAACATTTGTGTATTTATTTTTTTTAATCATTTGAAATTGTGGCAAAGTTTCAGATTTAATGATGTGCCTGGGAAAAAAAAAATCCTTGTGATTTCAGAAATTCACAGCCCTGGCCTGAAATATGGGAAAATTTCCCAGTTTGAACAATTTCTTTTGAAGCGTCAGATTAAAGCCCTCTCTTGACAAAGTCTGAAAACAACAATAGCAACAAATGTATTACATCCACGGTGCAAATGTACGTGACAGGAATGCTGGTATGAACAAAGCCCTTCAGGCACTGAAGAGTGACTGCACGTAACAAATTTGACGGCAGGAAAAAAAAGTATGCCTTGGCCTCTGGAGGCAACCTAATTAAATTATAATCAGCACGGATTAATTAATCTATAATATTTATTCCTCTGTTTTGAGAAGGAGGCAGTGCAATAAAGGGGTATTTGCGTTTTGCTGCCGCATTGTCTTAATAAAGGGGGGGGCGGAGGGAGCTCAACAAGGCCCCCTTGACGCCGCAGCCAGAAGGTTATTGCTGATATCACGGCCGCTGAAAGCAGTTATCATGCACAACAAATAATTAAGGGGCCGATAATAAGAAAATTAACATCGGCTTTGTCTGTGTTTGTTTTGTGACTTGGCTCATTGTGATGGAGGCTTTAGGCGACCCGGAATAAATTACCCGGCTAACTCAGAGAAAAGATGTACTCATTAAGAGTGCTGATAAGGCTCCCCGAGAAAAGAGAGAAGGGCCCCCCTCTGCCATTCAGTTGAAATTATTTGAAGCCGAACCTTCAGATGAAATGATTCTGGCCCACAGAGGCCAAGAAGGAGGAGGTAAAAACAAATTTCCTGCCCTGTCTGATGAAGGAAGAGTGATACAGACTCTTAGGAATGGCTCTGAATTTTCTCTGAGATGAAACGTTGGACTCCCATAAGGCTGTTGACATTGATCTCTTACTGATGGCCGTCCCAAATCCACATTTGCCAAAACTGAAATTTTCATGAATGCTGAACTGAACGAATTGGTTTAAAATTATGAACGGGGACGTGAGTGACGTTCACCCTCGCGAGACTGAATGCAGCTCACGTTTTACGTTTGCTGATTACAGGCTAGAATGATTAGTGCTTTGAGTTCAGATGCTTCTGCAGAAGGCAGTTTGTTTAAACATTTGAGTCTGTTTTTTGAAGAATTCGGTGTAGATTTAGATGGGGAAAAACCACATGTTTTGTTTACTTTTTGTTATGTTCTTTTCTGAGCACCTTAAAAGATATTGTCTGAATGTTGTATTTTAGGCAGACATGCTTTGTTTACATTTTGTGTTAATATTGTCTGAATAAACGTTCCATTTACTGTATACCTGCACCTCGTTTTTTTCACTTTCAGCATAACATCATGCGTTGCTTAAGTGGTAAGATCTATTCTCAACTTCAAAATTGGTTTTCAGTGTAACTTATGTCTGTGAATGTTCAGTGGTATGACAGAAGGAGAAGATTGAATGAGGTTCAGATAGAAGGATGTTGAATTGAAAATGTAAAAAAAAAAAACAAAACTAATGAACGAACGTGAACTAGTTCATTTGTTGAGCTGTGAACTTGGTTCAAATTCTTTAAAAAATAACTATGAATGTGAACTAGTTCATATTTATTTGAATGATCTAAACTTTGAACTAGTTCTTTTTCAGTGTGAACTGGCACAACACTGCCAACTTCATAGATAATTTTATCCATGCAAAGATATCAGCTAAGGTCTATTCAACTTGGGAACGAGCTAGCCACAGTGTGCATTACTTCTGTCACCATGGTCCGCCTTGTATAATCCTTACGATCCAACTTCCTTGCCATCTTCCCGCCCATAACCCAATCCTGGTTATGACTGACGCCTCCTGCCTAGGCCCGCGCCTGAAATTCTCCTCGCCGCTGAGGGAAGGTCCAGGAGGCCAAGCCTGTCCCATGATGTTTGAGCCATGGCTGATTGGCATGGCCACTCCATGGCAGCCGCTGCCCCGCTGCTCACGTCGGGGGGAAGCGCAATGGCCCTACAAGTTTAGGAAGCAGCAGTGACAGCACATTGTCCTCTAACAATGATGCTGGGGCCGCAGGCAAAGGAGCCAGAGGAGAGTGAAGGGGGATGAGGGACAAAGGCAAGGAAGAGACACGCATGAACAGTCGCTGCCTCTTTTATGTACAGGCGTCTAGACAGCAATGTTCCACCCCAAAGGTTTTTTTTTTGCAAAACAAATGAAAGAGAGGTGCAAAAGTGATCCCTCATCCTCAAAAGAGGAATATGAAGGAACAGAACCTCACCCCAAGACTAGGGTGTAGGGGTCAAAGTGTAGACCACTTGATCTGGCTGAAATGTGTGATCTACAAGACCACGCGTTGTCTTTGCTACTACCACACGAATCAGCTAGATAATGACTGTTTGTAACACTGGCTATTATCCAGCCAATTCAACATATGTAACATTTTGAGGTCCCATCTATTGGTCAGCTTCAAGAAGAACTTTTAGCTACTGCTAAATGAAGGTTTTTTTGGAGAATCTACCTCATTTTACCTCATTTTGTTGCCCTTTGGTGTCTGTGTAAATATGAGTCAGTTGGTTTTCTGATCTAAGAGTAAGGAAGGGTTTCAGAATGATTGTCCCTGTTAATTAACCCTGCAGATCGAAGAATGCTGGTGTATTTAATGTGCCCCCTTCACTTTGTCTATACAGTGAACTACACCTATATGCTGCATTTTAGGTACAATGTCTAATTTTTCTCCTTTGAAGGACAGGTGGTGAGACGAGCCACAGAGAAATGGGCAAGACCTCAGCAGGAGGGCTGACAGCATACACAAATACATTTACCAACACACAAACAAACAAACACACACACACACACACACACACACACACTCACACACACACACACACACACACACCCTGTGACTCATTCATTTGAAATGGATTCAAGCATGAAAGCACCAAGCAAGCCTTACATGGCACTTACACAGGGAGCTTCATTCGTCTTGACTTACATCTATGGGGGGTGGAGGGGACACATTTTTGACCCAGACTATAGTCTCATGGCATATTTTAACAGTGATAGCCAATGACAACAAAAGCATGAACACCATACCAAAGTTAGAAGGGTTAACCTGTTTCATGCTAGTTAATTTCTGGAGATTTTGGATCTCAGCAGACATGTTGCATAGTCATCGATAGACCAGGAGGCTAGGCTTCTTTTAGATTCACACTAAGTAGTTCATTCTAATAAACCCCCTGTCCCGTCAGGCTGTAAATCATGCAGCAACTGCACTGGGGCCATGCCACCCACTGCGCTGCTGCAGCATGCAAAGAATGGGCATGTCGCATGCCAGCAGGGCCGGAACTCAATAGGCCTGTGTAGTACCCCCACTTTGGTGGGTCAGCTGGAGAGAAGTGGGGGAGGCGGTGGTGCTATAGAGAGAAAGAGAGAATGTGAAAGAGTGTGTACTGGTAAGGCTCACAGTCTGAAACCTTCTGTTGTAACCTGATATCTTTCTGTGCTCATGTCTAGCAGTTATCTCTCTATGGAGGCCATACTGGACTCTCTAAACAGAAAATGTAATTTGAAGGTGGAGAGTGTTAAATGAAAATGAATGAAATGACTCCTGCAATACAGGCACAAATTCAGTATGGTGATAGAGGTTTGGTTTCTCTCCGCTCCATTGGCTGTTTCTTACCAGACTGAGCAGGGGGGCTTGGCCTTGCTTGCCAACAGGGTTCCGTGGCCATGGCAACGCCTAAGTGATGTCTGCATAATCAGGGAGATTAAATGCTAGCGGAGGTGTGGCCTGGGCCTTATTGGACACTTTAAGGACCATGTTTACATACTGATGTTCAAACAGAGAAAACAGCCCTTTCATTTCTCCAAAACGGCCATCATACAGAAGCATTAATCGGACAGCGGTCAGAACAGGACTTCTGGGCTGTAAATAAATTCTATAGTTTTTATTTATAATGTAAATGCTATTTACTTGTTTCCTGACCATTGAAAAGACCTTCAGTCTTTTTTCCAACATATATATACACACTTCGAAATGGTAGCTTTATAATGTAATTTATAATGTAATTTATAATGTAACTTTATAATGTAACTTATAATGTAACTTTATAATGTAATGTAATTTCCACTGGTCCACTGGTTATAATATGTCCCCACAATGTGCCTGCTTTCTGTGGACACATTTTCTTAACACTTCTGCATTTGCTCCATGGTTATGTCTGTGTAAGACCTAGGCAAGCTCTCACCCCTCCTCTTCCACCAACGGCCCACCGTGCAAAGCAAACTCTGCTTACTCACTTTGCTTGCTATTCAGCCACTGCCAGGCTGTCTGCAGGCCTGGTGGTTAGATAACAACCCCGGGGGAAGGACCACTGCTTTGACACAATGACGCTGCAGTCCACTTGTCGTAATGAGATCCAGGGTCTAATCCTGTCAATTACACCCCTAAACCTCTGGGCATGCCCTATCGTGTAGTTATACTCAATTATGTCTGAGCAGGTACTGTTGATTAGCACTTTATGACAAGTACACCTCTCTGGTGCGAGAAGAACATCTGGCAAGGCGCCGAGGACTTGACCTGAAATTCTCACTTCCTTTCTACCTGATTTTTAAATAGAGTTTGATATTTATGTTGCTTCGCAGTTGCTTTGAAAGTGGATATTGCGCTTCTGACACCCCCACCCTCCACCCCACCACCATTCTCAGTTCCTGTTTGGATCAGGGTGCTCCATTCAATGGCCAAGCGATCCCAAGCCACATTAACATGAGAAAGTGCCGGGTGCTGCCTGGTGGCCGGGGAGTCGCAGCAGACATCCAGCTGTCCATTCAATCCAATTTCCTTCTCTCCGTCAGCCTCCACCCCGAATCAATCATGTTTACCCAGCCCTTTTTGATTTGCATTGTCACTCGGCACTTTGCTTTGAAACCCCCCCACCCACCCTCTTTTCTGTGGCCCCCCTTTTTCAGTTTGTTCTCATCTGCTACTATCTTCCTTTTCTCCTCGACCCCTCTTAGCACACCTCAACTGATTCTTCTGTTCATTGACCCCCCCCCTCCACCACACACACACATCCAATCCCACCCTTCCTGCTGGGTCACATGACTTCTCCCTCCATCCATCAGTGCCTGACAGCTCTCCGAGTGCTGATTTATCTAATTAGCAATCAATTAGCTTGTTACAACTGGATGCAATTACCTTTCACAGAGAGGGCAGCTGGTGTAGGTAATAAATCGCCAGTAAGTGGGGACCCCTCCCTTGCTCTCTCCTTTGCCCCCTCTTCACATGAGTGTCTGACAGAATTACAGGGCCAGTGCTGAAACGCAAACACCATCTCCAGGGGCTACTTCTAACCCCCTCACCGCCTCCCATCCACCCATCCTTTCTCTAATGTGTTGAAATCCCACTTTAATGAATATTGGATGGCTGAAAAGAAATGAAAATGGGGAGGCTCTTTAATAATAAGGCCAGATTTCCGCCTGTTTTAATCCTCAACAAAAGCAGGGATGTTTACAACTGCCCCACATGCAGAGGTGCGTGAGGGGTCAGCGAATAATTTTCTGCATGGTTTGAAGCCATTTAGAGTGACCGGTGGGTAGGTGCATGGCTCTGGCTCCCTCTTTGTGAAACGTGATCCTTCCCATTGTGGGATTATTTGATATGTAAAAGGCCATAAATGGCCAACTCTTAGCCCTTTGAAGCTCATTGGCTGTAATTGAGACTACCTCCACTGGTCCCACAGAGTCTGTCAGTGAAAGCTTATCATTTAGTCAAGGTTATCATAGATAAAGCATCATTTATGACTGGGACCTGAGTCCTATATCTTTTTTCCATTTCAATGAAGTTTTTAAGCTGAAGTGATTAGTTGTCTAACACCAGCCCACCAGAACTTTGCAGACTTCTTTCATTCTCTGATGAAGATTTGTATAGCTACACCTGCCTCATGGGATGAACAGAATGGGGGCTTACCCTTGGTAAAGGTGAAAAAGACTGAGAAGCATATTACAATCTTAGAAGGTTCCTAAATGGTGCTTGGCTTGGAGAACTTTTATATTTATGTGAATCTTTGTAAATCTCTTTTGCCAAATACTCCTTTAGCAACCGTCCGTTTGAAGTGAATGACTGTGAATAAGGAATACTTTCAAACAGTATAAGTAAACTATTTAGACATGTGTGCTCCTGACTGGAGATGCCATAGGCAACATGTCTTCCAATGACATTGCTATACATGCTATGTTTCAGCCTGATATCTTTTGATCTATTGCTTCCATGCATTCTCCCATTTGTTTTTTACAGAGTTTATTTAGTTCCTGGAGAAATCATTAATGAAGGCTGCATGGAATAAAGACCCTAGTTCCCTACATCCTTCCTTGCAAGCTGCAGTCTTTTAAAATGAGAGGTTCATTTCAGCCAACTCTGAAAGCACACTCTCTCTTCACCTAATCCTCCTCTAGGGCTTAGCTGCAGTCCATGAAATGAATCTCAAATCCAGGTATGGCTTCGTATAAATATCTCTTTTCACCTGCTTGTATGCGTTGCTGCAGCATGCGGCACAACAATGGCGCCGTCTGACAAGGCAAGGTTAATCCTATACGCCAGTGTATTATGCGGGGTCAAACTCCATATCATACATTTAGCGTATCATTAATTTCCAAACCTGCGGCCCG
Source organism: Hydrocynus forskahlii (assembly GCA_037974365.1). NCBI lineage: Eukaryota > Metazoa > Chordata > Actinopteri > Characiformes > Alestidae > Hydrocynus > Hydrocynus forskahlii. The sequence continues at coordinate 30,436,762 of JBBPCX010000088.1, read as the reverse complement.
GGGTCCCTGGGCACACAATGACTCGCTACATTAGCTAAATGGCCGGCAGGCTGTAGTCCATAATGAGATGAGTCGCTGGTGTGGCCGCTCGTTCATCATCCTGCTCCCTCCAATACAAGTGTTCTTTTATCTACTCCCTCTCGGAGCTGATGTCATCACAGTGGACATTAATCAGCTGTCAGGGGAGCCAGGGACTCCCATAATGCCCTATTAGCAGCCCTGTTCCAAAATCATTACCCGCAAATGAATGACCAGAGATTGGCCGTGGCGGCCACTCCCCAGTCTATCAAAGAGTGAAGCAAGGCCCGAGCTGACACCTGGAGAAGGAAGCACTGGAGAATGTAATCAGACTGGTTGGGGTGCTCCATTCCTGGCCAATGGTGGGCACAGTGATGCAGCCTGGAGATCAATTCAGCAATCTTAAATATAAGGGTGGGGTGATGAACACCCATTTTCCATAAAGAGCCTATCAGTGGATGGTTCTTTGAAGAACCAGTTTACAAATGATATGTAAAAGTCTGGAGGACTTTCAGAGTTTAAAGAACCTCCTGAAACAAGATCCAAGCCAGGAACTATTTAGGAATCTCAAGTGGCATACAGTATTTCTATGCCAAAGCATTATTCACACTTTTTATAGCTAGGTTTTTTATAGGGTGTAGTTTTTTTGTTTTCTGTCACTATTGTACAAAAGAAAGAACTCAAAACCATTTTGATAGAACATTAAACAAAGATTGACTAAAATTCAGCACCTCTTTCCCATTGCCCCATAATATCTGAACCATGGCTCAACATTTTTCCTTCAAAACAGAGAAAAATCTCATGCAAAGTTTGCTGTCTCAAAGACCCGGTTTCCTTTATAGTGAGTCCCAAGGTTAGCAATGTCATTTCCTGTCTTTTAAATATACAGTGCAGAGGGAATGCCATCAGCGCTACAAATAGGATTCAAAGGGAAGGGCGGAGGGGGTTCCAGTTTTCCCATGGATCTCACAGAAGGCTAAATAATTGTACATATTGTCAGATATTTCTCCCTTGGGATAGTATAAATGCAGGGCCTATTAGGACTTTCGCCTCCCACTTCGAGCATCTATTTCAATAAGGTGGCCATATGTCATGGTCCTGCAACACACGACACCAGCAAAAGTGATTACTGTGGTTAATAGGTGTCACCGGTCTATTGTAAAGAATGCGATTATGGGGGTCAAGCCTCATATTAATCAAATGCCAATTTGCCAATTTATCCGGCGTGCCTCGCCCCACTTTGTCTCCAATACGTCCAGACCGTTTGCCCCTACATGTATTTCAATTAGTCCCTCTGACAGACGAGCTTGTGGCCATTAGTGACTAATAGGCACCCTTGACTGATGGATTTCACCAGACAATCCGAGGGATAAGGCAGAAATAGGGGAACTTTCCAAGCAAGAATAAGACGGGAATCCAACAGTAACATCAGTGCATCAGCAGTTCACTCCATGCATTTTTGGGATGAAGTCCTTGATTATCTAAAGTGCTGCCGAATCAGTATTACTCCTTTAGTGCTTAATGACAAATAGGTGCTGACTCTGAATGCTTGCCTCGCTCACTTTGGTCCCTTCAGCAATAAAGCTATGTGGCATTTAAGAGGCTAATATCCAATCACTGCCCTCATTAGGCCAACGAAGGGGCCCATTTGTGCGAGGGCGGGGACGAATATGCAGATAAGGGCAGGACAGCTCGTTAATATGGGAGGCGGAGTCTGGAGAGCGCTCACCACCCCACTCCACCCCACCCTCCTAGTGCCACATTTCCCTTTTTTCTCTTCCTTTTCCTAACCAAAGCCTTGATTAAAATGCCTTGAGCTAATGTGGCGGATGGCAATTTAACATTAATAAGCAGCAACATGAATATTCAGCTTCATCATGGCCTTCTGATGAGCCGAACTGAGATGACACAGAAATAATAATAATAATAATAATAATAATAATAATAATAATAATAATAATAAAAATAAATCATGATCAGTATTATTATTGTTATTATTAATAATAACAACAACAACAATAACAACAACAATAATAATAATAATAAACACATGAATAAATAAATAAATCAAATAAAGCCCCAAAGGTGAGTTGTAAAAGTTCTGTTTATAATAACCTGGGGCTATGGTGAACAATTACTGCCTGCTCATAAACAGAAGGACAGCAGACAGAAGACAAGCTGCTCATTTTTTTTCTCTCTCTCTCTCTCTGTTTTCCCTCTTTCTTTAATTATATTCATTTATTCCACTGTCTGCCGGCTGAGCTTGGAAATGTCACCAGCAGGGGTTCTCTCTCTCTCTCTCTCTCTCTTTCTTTTCTCCCTCACCCCCTCTCTCCCTCTCATACCTTCTTGCTTTCTGTCTCTTAGGAAGTAATTTTCCTCTTCTATGGTTTCTTTTTTTTCTCTGCTCTCGTTTGCTCTCTCAGATGCACTGTTATTCGTATAAATTAGTCCAGCACCGCAGTATAAGTAGTCTTCCTGTTTCTCACAGAGTAGGCTGCCTATGCATAGCGAGTGGGGGGTACATGTAACAAAGTGAGGGGTGAACGCATGGGGAGCCGAAGAGGGGGCGCTGTTGCAAATGACACGAACATGTAGCGTCAAGATCTTTCACCCTTTCCACCCATAATGAGCCAATCAGGTGAAGAGGCGCGTGAAGTGTGTGTGTGTGTGTGTGTGTGTGTGTGTGTGTGTGCGCACGCGCACAGCTTTGCCATTCCAGCTGACTGGAAACAAGCCAAGTGCACAGTGGCATTCAAAAGGCAACACACACTCAACACCTGTCCGCACCACCTGGCTCACCCAACCTGGACTGTGTGCATGTGTATGTGTGTTTTGGTGATGGGCGTTTTCTGCCAGAATGAGTGTGGGCATGTTGCAGAGAGAGCAGAACAGACATTGTGTGTGTGTGTGTGTGTCTTTGTAGATCTCTGTGTATGTATTCTTGGACTATTTCCTGTCTATGGAGGGGGAATGTGTGTATGTGTGTGTGTGTGTGTGTGTGTGTGAATGACCCGATAAAGGTAGGGCTATCAGCAGCGGTACACTCCCCCTTTCAAGCAGTCCAACATCATTTGCATGCTGTAATTGGATTGTGTGGAGTGCCAGATATGCAGTGTTTGGTAATGAGACACGTTTTTGTGTTTAGGCCTCTTTTTATTTTTTATTATTCCCGCAAAGATGCTGCTTATAATCAGACCAAATTTTTGCAATCTGCACCCAGCTAATTCATGCCATTCAAGGTGCCATATAGTATGTTTGAACCTGCGGTGTGTGTGTCTGATCTGAGCCTTTGTTTTGTTTATACTTAAAAATAGCAATAAGATAAGCATGAATGGGCATTGGCACACAGCTGTTTGCATAAGAATACTACAGCAACTTTCATATTAATCCTTATTCCAGTGAGTGTGTTGTGGTGCTTAAGTGACTGTCACATTTATTCCATGAGCTTTTATTTGGTTAAGGCAACATCCTTCCCATTGGCTGCTGGCATCCTCTTTGGCCGACCTTCATTTGTGTTAGGTCACTTCTTATTGTTTGTAAGGCTGAGATACCAGGGTTACCCTTGGCTCTACCATTGGAAGAGCAGGAGTTCAACCCCTGGTGATGCCATAACCATACATAATCAGAAGTCCAAGACAGTATATTTGGCATTGCTCTCTCTGGGTGGATAGGATAGTCCAACACCACCCTGGCCACCCTAGACACTAGCCAGCCTTACTGCATTAGTTACATTAACTACACTGTATTAGTTACAGTTTGAAAAGATACAGTGACACTTCAGAGAAATCACTGTGCTGTCCCTCACCCTCCCCATTTAGAAGAGAAGGAAGCAGCCAGTGGGTCAAGGATCTAAACCCAACATTTTATTTACTGGACTGTCATATTTTCTTCATTAGTGGTCGATGCAACATCTTTCCCACTGGCCACTGGTGTATCCATCTAGTTGTATATCGCATATTCTCTCCAGTCACCTGGCCTACCTTCATTCTTGTTAAATTACTTGTTATTGGTTGTAAAGCTGAGTTTCCAGGGTGCCATTGGCTCTACTATCGGGAGATTCTACTATCAGGCCGCAACCATGCAAGATCGGTCCAAATCTGGACTGCAAAATTGGGCTTGCTCTCTCTGAATGAATAGGATAGTCTAGCCCCTTACTTAGCACGGTACTAGCCATCTTTCAGTGACTGTCAATGACTTGAACAGATGATGGAAGAAAAAGCCAGAATCTTCTTGTAAGTCTGGTACAGCTGTCAACATGCTTTGTTTAGGATTCCTAAGTTTTTTTTCCTAGAAAGTTTTTCAAACAGGTTTAGATTTCTGATGTGATGTTTGTCTAGCCCTGCTACCTACAGTCTGTTGCTGTGCATGGCTTATTGATCTGTAGTGCTTCCATAAGTAACAGTTGGGCAAGCAGATTGGAGCGGATTTGCAGCAGCCGGCGATGTTGAACAGTCTTGAATGGTGAAGAGAGTGTTGGCAGTGCGCCCAGGTGTCTCCAAGAGTCAGTGGTGCAGAGGGGAAGACATGTTTTCATCATGTTCTGGAGCAGATTGCTAAAAGCATAAACATATTGTACACTATTTTGTTGCGAGAATGCTGACCTTTTGACATACTTTTTTTCTGTCTCATATTCATTTTATTGGCAGCAATTTTTTGGGACACCAATGGGACTTGCATAATATAACAAAACCCCAAATTTATGTGTTGAGTTTTTTTTTACATTTCATTTTAGACAATTTCTGTTGGTCCAGTAATTATAAGGGGATTCATGTGGTGCCAAAAAACAAACAAATACATAAAAGTAAAAAAAGATTTAGAATTTGACAGAGATAATAATGTTCTTATAGGGTCATGTAAAATTAATTTTAATAAAGCCTTTACTTGACTATGTAGAATCCACAAAATGTGACCTAAATATATCTATTCAGATATTAAGAGCTGTTATTTTGCTGTAAAATATCTAAGTTAACAACCATTGAACCACCCTGAACTATTCATCCAAGCACAGTTATTTGAAAAACAAAGTGCAATAGAAAGTGCAAAAGTGCATTTCCCAGCTGAACAATCAACAGCTGACTCTGTGTTGATAACTTGAAAACTGAGGGACAAGTTTGTGAGAAAAAAAGAAGAAAAAGTTACAATATGATTGCACACCGTATGCACATTTTGGGCATATTTTTTTCAATAATTGATTTTTTGTTTATTACTGTTTTTGGTTATGTATGTACAGTATGTAAATTAGATTTTTTAATATAATGTTTTATCATTTCTTGACTGATTAAAATATGATTAGGCTGACAGTGTCCTAAAGATTTCAGAGCATTCAGTATCATTGTGTGTGTTTGTGTGTATGTGGTTTAATGCCACACCCACTACTGAGATGCTGGCAGCCAAGCCCTATAAAAGGACTGTACATGCAGGCGGATTATATAGCTGTCTGTAGCCTCAAAATAGACTTTATTGGCATTCAGTCATCCCCAAACTACATTCTCCAAATAATTACACACGTCTTAAAGCCTCTGATTGCTTTTTTACAAGCAGCTTGTCTGATATTACATGTAGTAAAGGTAATGAGAAATGCCTATGATTGATGGGAGATTAATTCTTCATGGATAGATTCAGTGGAGTGTACACATTTAGTCTATCACTAATAATAATAATAATAATAATAATAATAATAATAATAATAATGATTTTACATTATTCCACAATTCCTCATATCATTTAAAAGACTAATTCTAATTTTCTTCTAATCTTTGATTGTGACTACAAGCCTAAAATTTTTGAATATATCACCATGCACCAGTGGGTGGGGAAAATAATATTAACATATGATATTTCCCACCTCACCTATTATTAAGTGAAATGCTCAGCTAGCTCAGACAACCTCCCTGAAACCATGTTTCTGTAAAAAGAAAATAATTGTATAAAAAATTCTGATTCCTGTTTACCGTAAGATTGAAAATGATTTTTTAAGTAGAAGCATTTCACTCTAGATGGCAATCTAAAATAGTACCTAAACTGAGCAACCCTCTATTTCCCTGCTGAAACACAAAATACTGACAAGCTTATAAAAACCAAATTCATTAAAATGTATCTTAGGGTGTTGTTTCAAACATTTGTGCCTTGAAGTGGAGATTAAACAATTAAATTAAATGAGCAGTAACAAAAATATCAAATGAAAATCACAAAATTCTGAGAAAAGCTGGAAAGCCCCACCAGACTGCACTAAGTACCAGTCACTTTCCCAATATTTTTTGCAAATAACAATTACAGTCCCTGTAAATGTTTTCAATTCTTTGATAGGAAGCTGACCAGAATGTGCCATTTTTACAATCTGTCATACGGGAGATCACTGCAGTATTTCCCTTGTAAATTTTTTTAATCACTTCAACATTAGCTGATTAGCCATAACTTTAAAACCACCTATCTAATGTTGTGTAGGCCCCCTTTTGCCACAAAAACAGCTCTGACCTATTAAGCCATAGGTGTGCTGTGGTATCTGTACCAAGACTTTTGCAGTAGATCCTTTAAGTAAGTTGCGTGGTCCATGTCAAAATAACATGAATGTAGGACACAAGGTTCCCCAGCAGAACATCACTGCCTGTACACAGGAACTGTGACGCACAGCCCTTTCTTTTAGACCCAACATTAATTTTTCAGCAGTTTGTGCTACAGTAGCTCGTCTTTGGGATTGGACCAGATGAGCTAGCCTTTACTACCCTTGTGCATCAAAAAGCCTAGGGTGCCATTTCACCCGTATCCTTCCTTGGAACACTTTTAGTAGGTACTGACTACTGTACACTGGGAACACATCACAAGACCTGCTGTCAAGTCATTCCTAACACTTGCCCATTTTTCCTGCTTCCAACACATCAGCTTCAAGAACTGACTGTTCAGTCGCTGCCTAAAATTCTTTTCTTGTTTTTCACCTTCCCTGTCAGTGGTTTTAATCTTGTGGCTGATCGGTGCATGTATCAGTCTGGGTGTGTATATGCGAGCGAATTTATGTATTGTGTCGCCGCATCAGCATTCCCTCATCTCCCCAGAGAAAAGCTGACAACTTGGTAATAGCGTTCTACTTTTTTCCAGAGCACGCGACTGGTGCATTAATGTGAGTATAATTCATTATTCAAATAGAGAGGTGGGGTACTCCGCAACAGAGAGACAGAGATGAGGGGGGCATTACAATAGCATAATTACATTTTATTTTATTATTGACTTTATGAAGAGGTGTGGTGGGGGTGTGGGGGAGCTCCTGAAATGAGACTGCTAAGGGATTATTCTTCCCACTGTAGATAGGGAGGGCATGTTCAGGCTCAGATGAGATACTCCAGCCATCCATCTTCTCCTCCCTCTTTTTCTACATCTATCAGTATATTTAATCATTTCTTTTCCTTTCCCAGGACTGTCATTTTTTAAACTATATTAAAAAATAGAACCCAGATGTATTAACACTGTTGGAAAATTTGTTTGCACATGCATTTTATCTAACATGACTAGAGGCTGGGGGACAAACTGAACAGTCTGCAACTCCATGTCTTGCTAAAAGCTGAGAACATTGATTAGATTTGTTAATCATTGGTAATGTTCATTCCTACATCAGAAACAGCTGTATTGTAGTTAAAGAACTCTCCTCCAGAATGAGAATGCAAGCCAGTTGTACACATCCTTACTACGTTAATGGAGAATAAAAAATAAACTGACAACTTCAAAACCTGACAGGGGGCAAGGTTGGGGGGAGCACATAAATTTGAATGAGGCTATTGAAGGTCATTTTTCTGTGGGGGGACCACAATTTTGTAGCATTACAGCCATTCATATAAAGCTCTGCAACAAGGCTGATTCAAGATTATTGTGGTCCATGATACATATATGAATCTAGTGACAAGTATTATCTGATCTGAGGTGATTCTGAACATCTCACAATTTGTGACCTTTTTAGTAGCAAAATATTTATCTTTTGCTATATATTTTAATGATAATAAAATAGGTTTCTCACATTTGCCAGGCAACTGAATCCCCTGAAACCCAGAGGCTCTCCTTCAGGACTTTATTTTCGGCTAGTCTATGTCTGGCAAATGGCACTGCAAATTCCTTATGACTGTCCATGGCTGATAAATTTCAGATTGGCAAAAAGTTACTTGTACCAGCTCCAGAGCTGCTCTTTAAAACAATACATTCGTCACAAGAATAACAGAGCTGCCCAACTCTTGAAATGAAATGTTGTTTGGAACACTGAGTGGAAACGAACACTAGCAGATGCAAACACACCAAACAAACACACTCAGATATTAAAATAAATATGAACAAGAACAGTTATAACCAATATAGATGATATAAATACAGCTAATGCATGAATGTTAAACAGATATATCATTACTGTCATATCAGTAGCATTAAACATTTTGTCACCTGCCGCTTTGAGAACATTTCAAACCCAGTGTTTGGGGAGTCTGCCACATGCGGTTGTGCCAACTCCAAATGTGTTTTCTTATTTAAGGGATTTAAAGGTGCTTCATGGAATATTCTGAGATATTTTTTATAACCCAACCTTCATCTGTACTTCTACACAACTTGGTCTCTGACCTTTCTGGTGTCTCTTAGTCTTCGTGATACTTACTTTGCAAATTTCCCACTTGTGGGACTATTAAACATTTATTTTATTTATTTTATGTGACTTTTGAAGTTTATTGTTTGGACCATCTCTTCTTATATAGGCGTTTCATAGCAAAGGGGAAGAATACATATGCATATGGTTTACTTTATAAAATAACGTGTTAAAAAATTATTGCTGATTAAACGCATCATGTGACTTTAACTTGGTCTGGTGTTCCATCGAAACATGCTACCCATCGAGATGTGCTACTGTGCCTTTCTGCTCATGGGCAGTTCCACATCCATAAATCTATGCTACCTTGGTAGCATTTCTCAGTTTTAGAACCTGACTGTATAAACTGACTCTGTGCACCTGTAAAGATCTATCTGCCAGGAAATGAGACTTACCTGGCCAAATGGTTAGCCCAGTGTAGCGTGGTGGATGAACCCAATCACGGACAGTCACAAAAGTGTTGGTAGACCACACGCTTTGTTCTGAGAACACTCCGCTAGAGAGTTGAGAATCCTACTGGGAACCCACATTCACACACACACACAGTGAGTATATAAGAGACAGAGAAGAACTGGAGTACTCATGGTACCATTTGCCTGGAGGCTGAGTTGGGCTGGCATGGGACTGGTTACTACCCTCTTCCTGTTTATATACCCCGTGACATGCTTCACTTCTGGGACCCTGTGCACATCATGTGACTGGTGTGTGTGACACTATCTATCTAGGCTCTTCTCATTCAAATAAAATGTTTTTCTCGGATTATGCATATTTGTTTTCTTTTATCATTATCAGTGTTTTCCGATAGGGTACCATGAACTGATAGACTATAAGTATATTTTAAATAAAATATATTTTTCTCTGATTATGCATATTATTTGTCTATTTCTCATCATTGTCAGTGTTATAAACTGACTATAAGCTGACTGTATAAACTTAAAGGTAGTATTGTTCAACAGGGTAGCATGAATCGATAGACTGCTTAGAAAATACATTTTTAAAATAAAATATATTTTTCTCGGATTATGCATATTATTTGCCTATTTCTCATCATTATCAGTGTTGTAAACTGATATAAACTGTATGAGTGTAACATCCCCGAGCAGCCGATAGAGGCCGCAATTGTTTGTTATATGTGGAACTTTTATTTTGAAAATGTCAGTTCACTGTGGCTAAATTCATGTTGTTTAGTCATAGCTGGTGTGAGTTTAAGTTGAACTGATTGTATACCGTCATTGGTTGAAGTCTTTGTTGAGTTTATAAGTTCCACAGGGTTGCATCCCAGGTTCGGTCCACCATCACCTATACCCGTCTTCTGTCTTCAGTGTACCCCTACGTATACACATATATATCTATATACAGGGGTTGACATATTTTTTTTTGCTCTAGTACTAATGAGTACTAATGAATGAATTGGTATGCACCAAAATGAAACATTTTTCACCTCGCCATGGGTACTGGAACCATTACAGCACTTTTATTTTAATTTATATACCTTAAACGACCAGGCAAGACAAATTGCTGGCTGAATCTCGACTGTAACCCCGCATCGCATGGGAGCTTCAAAAGTTTGCGCTGGACCACAGGGACAGATCACTCCTCTCTGGACTGGCAAACAGGTCTCGTACCGGGGCGGGCCGTGAAGTTGAGGGGTTCAGTATGAAGTTACTCAAAATAAGTAGTTTTGTGCCGTGAAGACTGAAAACTGCCGCGCATTTTACTGTACATCCTGCGTATGCTTACTTGCGTACCACTTATGTCAACCCCTTTATATATTATA
>JBBPCX010000088.1:30416195-30426253 GCA_037974365.1 Hydrocynus forskahlii | reverse complement strand
TAATATAAAGGTAATAATATTCACTGTTTGTGTTGTCATCAACTGCAAACCTTGTCATCAGTAAAAAGACAAAAGATTTAGATGTTCTACTTTGATTCTACAGGAAACAAGCCCTTTCAGTGGTATATGACTCAAGAAAATACAGGCTGGACGCAAAATCTGAATTTTGACATTTATTTAATGGAAGACAAGTTATAGATGAGATTTTCTCCAAAAATCCCCAAAACCAAAGGGACCAAAATAGTCATTTCCACTTGAAATATATAATATTAAAATTCATAGTTGTTCATGTGTAAACTTTGGTATGACTTTTCCATAGACAGTGGTGGTTCAACTGGACAGGTAACATGTACAGATTCATTTTTGGAGGTTTCTGCTATTGGTGTGGATCCCTTCTGATTCGTGCACCAAATTCTGAGCCATTTGGAGCATTTCCACCAAAAAATAAATTAGGTTTGCAACCTAAAATGTTGGTCCACAGCTTAAACCAAAAGAACTATTTTTCCAATGTGAACCATGATGACATGAGTGAGCACTTAGTCCATGCTTGTTTTGTAGATGATAACAAACATCTGCAAATCTTGCAGGTGATCTTTAGTGATCTGCCATCCTGGTTACTTCCATTTTGCATTGTGTGGCAGTCTTTGTTGATGGCACATTGATTGCAAAGATTCTTCTCAAAAGTGATGGAAACGTGGACTGGCTTGCTAGGTGGCACGATGGTTCAAAGAATCCTGAAAAGAAGCTTCCACCATCCCATTCGTAGTTGGTGGAAAAAGGCTGTGTGTGGGAACTAGTGCTTTAATAAGGTATGTGGGAGGACTTGGATACTTGAGAACCAGGTAGAACTTGAAAAGTCTAGTCTTTTCAAAACCAAATGGACTGGTGTGCATCCAAACACAGGGGAAGAGCTGGTTAGCTTTCTGCCGGTCTCTGCAAACAGGATTCAAATCAAACAGACGTGTCAGTGTTATGATCGATGTCATGTCCTGGTATGACCTATCACAACTGCTTATGGTGTCTTCTGTGAAAAGCATAGGACAGCGTCACGCCGTTCTCATGGCCAAGGCTTGAGGTAACGTGTGACCATAATTGATTTGCATTAATTAATTTAAGCAGAAACACTTGCTCATCTCTGATTAAATCTTAACAGTCGTTCGTTGAGTTCAGTGTTGTTACATGCGTGCAGTCCAATAACAGAAATGCTTTTTGACATTTTCCATGCTGGCTAATGGGTTAAAAAAAGCATAATTGGCAGATCACGCCATATCCCATCATATCATATACCATCATATCAGATTAAACTGTGCAAACACAGACCACTTTGCATCAATTTCAATAATGCATTATGTTACTGGGAGGCCAGATGTGCACATCTTCTGACCCAGCCTGAGGTTATTCATGGAATAATAGACCTCCCCTAGTAACCACAACGACAGGCTGACCTTATATACGTACCAGATGAGCTCTCTCAGTCTGGCCCAAGCTCTTATTGGGCAATGTCGAGTAGGATCACAGGAGACACAAAGAGTCGTCATTAGTGGAGCATCAAGGAGGATGTTCTTCTTTTTCAACATGACAGCTAGGACTGTTATCCTGGAGTGTCTCCCTCTCTCTTTCCCTCTCTTTCTTCTCTTCCTTCACACACTCTCAACGAGGCACTCAGTGACCAGATTTAATCACACTGGGGGCAATGTCCTGATAGTAAAGACAAATTGTGTTATATCGCCATCAGAAATAAGGCCCTTAATAGAGCCCTTTCAGATGCATTACACTAGGATCAGTAATAATATAATGTTTGTTTGACATTGGAATAAATCAGTATTTATGAATAATTTACCGAAACAACAATAATTACTTAAACAACAATTATGGATTATTGGCAGCTAGATGAATTATTAGCAGTGGATAGATTATGGACTAATTATTGGCAATGGGCAGATTATTGCCAATGTGCAGATGATTGGCAATGGACAGATTAATGGCGATGGATGGATTTTTGTCAATGGACAGATTATTGGAAATGGACTGATTATTGGCAATAGAAAGATTATTGGCAGTGGACAGTATTCCAAACTAATATTTGACTATACTATAAAAAAACAGGATATTTAAGCAAAGCTGGGCTACTATACTAAAACAGATTTTATTTGTTTAACTGCATTATCAGCCCTATTGAAATTAATTTCAAATTTATGCAGCATTTATATCATCTTGTCATAAGTCAGCAACTGGCGACATATTTACTCATACAAATGGCTTACATTATAGCAGTGTATGTCACTGACTATATATCAATCTAAGTTTCAAATCATGTCAACTCTACTACTCTACTAATACTTGCATCTATTTATTGTGTCTTTTTTGTTAATTATGCTATGTAGGATAGGGCAGCCTCCAAATCCTTCAGCACAGCATAAAAGGGGTTGCATAAAATTCATGGTCACTGGGGTCTGGAGTCCAGCACAACTTGATGATTCAAGATGTCATCCAGCTCATCTGGTATCTGTCAGGTTTAGTGAGTTTGTGTGAGGATACATTATGCCAAACTTAGAAATTTGACCATATTTTAAGTCATGAATGGCACAAAACACTCAAGGCTTTTTCACTTGTTTCAAGATGTAGTTTTGAACACTTTGGTAGTTAAATACATGTGGTTCAACTAAGGTTTTACAGGTCAGGTTTAGTGGGTGTTTGAGAAAAGAGGCTACCAAAGTGTGCCAAACTATGTCTCAAAATAAGCGAAAACCCCCTGATTTAACATCATGACTACTGATACAATTATGTTGTCTTGATCAGACTTTTTTGTGCCATAAAGGACTTAAAATACATTCAAATTTCTACAATAAAGCAAGTATTATAAATAGTATAAAAAAAAGAAAATACCTTTTTTGTTATTTGTTGTATTCAGATGTACAATCGTAGAAACATCATTCAGTTTAAATTTAACTGGACACCTTGACCATGAAGTGCAAATGCTTTCATTATATTGTGTTTTACAGTCACAGAGCACATGTTTTCTTTTAAGGACGGTTTTAAGGACGGTTAATGATGTTTTGGGAGTGAAAGAAAGATTTGAAATGTTTTGTGACATTTTAGCTTAAATAATTTAATATACACTAGTTTAGAATACAATATACATTATTGTATAAGCCTGACATCTTGGATTTCTTGTCAGCCTTTTTTACAGATTTAATTAGAGTTAACTGAAAGTGTAGAGACCAGTTTTTGCTGATTTAACCATTGGTTGGGTTTAACGAGATAAATTGTAGCCTGTTTGTCCAGTAGAGCGCATGCAGTGAAAGGTCAAAGACATTATTCTTGGTTTAAACAGAATCTTATACTCACAGTGTTTTGTCAGATAAATAATCTTATCAGGCAAAAACAGAAATTAATTATAAATTAATTAGAAGCATCAGAGAAAATTGGACGTCTTACTGAATGTTATATAAAAACACATCTTCTGACATCTATGAAACATGTCTATTAGCAGAAGGAGAACTCATTTGTCTTGTTATCCAATGATGCACTCATGTTAATCCTCATAGATCTCCTAACAAGGGATTTAGGGGAAGGAATTACAAATTTGGAGAACATCGTTAATGCAATATTGAGACATCCCTTCATTATATGGCATGAACCTGCAGCAGCATGTTTATGTCTGGCTGTGTCCTGTCTACGTATTTTAATGTACTTTCAACTTTCTTGTTTTGTTTACAACAGTAATTTAGTATATTCATCATTAGTATTTTATGCCCTCTCTAACCATATAAGTGCATTTCTTTCGTTTATGGCTTTTTCTGGGCTTCCTGTAAGCTGTTATCAACTAGCAAGTAGCAATTGGCTCTGTGTTTATGCCCATGACCAGCTGATCTGGATTAGGCAAGATGCAACAAAGCACAGAAATATGTTCTTGGACATTTCCTTGCAGATAAAGAGGGAAAATGAAAACAAGGCTATGGAACAAGGCTGAATGAGCATATTCCTGACTCTGCTGTGGACATTGCTGGCTTTTTGTGTGCTTGGGCTGATCAAATCCAGCATGATAGTGGAAACTGCAGAAGGGGAGGACTCTTGTTTTTGTTAATGAGCAATAGTCCCTCTCTGGTCACAATGTGGTTACGAAATGTGCCTGCAGCCAGGACAATGAGCTGGTAGCAATGGGACTACATCTACAGCAACATCTGCCCAGAGTTTTCACACATGATCACCATTGTTGTTTACATGCCTCCATTGGCCAATACGATGATGGCATGTGCTGTGATCCACTCTGTGACAGCAGAAGACCCCGGATGCTTTCATTCTCGTCTTTGATGCCTTCAACCACGTCGCTCTTAAGAGGACACTTAGCACCTTCACACATTTTGTGGACTATCCTGCCAGATAGAATAAGACCGTGGACTTGCTATATGTTAATATCAAAAAGGCATACAGCTGCACAGCCATCCTACATCTAGGCAGATCGACCACAGCCCAGTTGATGAAAGAGGAAGAGGCAGTGAATCACTCTCAAGACTGCAGCAGGGTGGTCAGAGGAGGCCAGTGCAGCCCTGCAGGACTGTCTAGAGACTACAGACTCTGAGGCTCTTTATAACCCAAATGGCAAGGACATTGATAGCCTCGCAGATTGTGTCAGAGTGCATTAACTTCTGTGTTGATAACACCGTACCTGTAAAATCCATACGCTGCTTCTACAAAAATAAAACTTGGGCCACAAAAGACATCAAAGCCCCCCTGAATGAGAAGAGGGAGGCATTCTGGTCAGGTGATAGGGAGACAGCTATTTGTGAATTGGAAGGGACTGGAGCAAAAGATGCAGTACAACCACACCATGGATTTGTGGAGGGTTATGAAGACAATCACAAGCTTTAAGTCTAGCAGCCAGGGGACTGAAGCTGTTGAGAAGGGTAATTCATTTAGCCTGCTTTTTTTTTACAGGTTCCACAATAGCACCAGTGCCTAACCAGAATGCTGCTCTTCATCATATCTCCTTTACATTGGTGTGCACATGGACAATAAGATGGACTGGTCAAAGGACTCTATGCCCACCTTCAAGACAGGTCAAAGTATGCTGCACTTCCTACAAAGACTGATCTGCAACCCCATGTTGTGTATGCTCTATGAGTCTGTGGTTGCCAGCACCATTCTATGCTGTGTTGTGCTGAGGTGGCAGCATGAAAGTGGTAGACACCAAGAAGCTCAACAAGCTGATCAGGAATGCAGGCTCATTAGTTGGTGAGGAACTTAAAGACTTGGAAGCTGTGGCTGAATGGAGAACATTGTCTAGAATTCAGTCCATCATGGACAGTGCTGAGGATCCACTCCATAGTGTTTTAGAACTAAGATTTAGAACTACAGATGTCTGTAACAGAGAAGCACTTTTAGCTATAGACTAACCAGCATAAAGTGCTCACTGAACACCACAAAAAAACCTTTCTCCCCACTACCAACAGACTTTATTACTCCTCCCCCTGTCACACACCTACCCAACAGACTCTGTAACTCCTCCTGTCAAACCCACACAAAATAATCTGTGCAATAACCTGCTGCTACTCAGATGTACAATTATTATTATGTGCAAAATCTTGTAAAATATCTTTATTATGTATAATAATTCATTATGTGCAATGTGACTACTTATGTCACTATTACATACAGCAATTAACTAGGTATAGAGTAACCTCCAAACCACTCTTTGTGTTATTTAGTAAACTACTTCAGTGGTAATTTTATTTATTTATCTATTGTTTATATCTACCTCTCTCACTGACCACAGCATTTTGTTAATATAGTATAGTGTATTTAATACAGAGTATTGTCTGGATAATTTGATTTAATTTTGACTTATTATTCATAATATATTTTATATTGGTCTTATCTTTGTGTCTCTGTGTGACTGTGGAGTCGTAGCATAAGCAGCTTCCTCCAGGCTCAATAAAGTTTTCTGATTCAGATTCTGATTTCTTTGGAGACACTGAAAAGTTGATTTTAAGGAGGACCTTTTCTTTTGGGGGTCGTCATCCACATGGCATCAGGGGTTCACAGTCACTTCTTCATCCGAGAAAATGCACGTTGTGCTAGTAATGTGTAACAACAGATCAGCAATGTGATATTGGCCAGTTTAGGGACTGAGTATCCACGTCATGTCTTAGGAGATGTCCACAGTAAAAGAGAACAAAGTGCTGTCAGGATTTGGCATCTAAAAGCAGAAACTCTGCCACTGAGCAGGTGAAAGAGAAAATATCTGGTAACACCCAGGCTTTCAGAGTCACAGTGCTCTTAAATGGCTAAGGGGGATTCTGCTCAATGATTAGTAACAGCTGCCGTGCCGTGTGTGCTACAGGAATCGGATCGCTGATGCATCCGTAAGAGCTTTGATTAATGGCTCTCAAAGCGATGGGAACCCCCACGTCCTCCTTTAATGAATATCTCTGGGAACAGGTAAAGCTAAGCCCTACTGGCCCCTGATGCTGACATCAGACTGACTTACAATGGGAAGATATACTGAAAGATTGGAAGCAAGCATTTATTTTCTTCAAGGACTGTTTGACAGGAGAGTAAAATACACAATAAGCCCTAGATATGCAATGAATGAGGCACTGAAAGATTGGCATTAGGCTAACATTGATTCTAGGACAGTACAGATGTCTGTAAATGTATGGTCATTATATATATTTTTTATTTTATTTTTTCAACTTATGAATCCATAATAAGCTCACCTGTCAGTAAAAAATAGACTTTACTAACCTATTAAAAGTGATGTATAAAGACTAGGGTTGGAAAAAATGCGGGACTATCGAGTGAACTTTCTATGGTTTTTTCCAGAAAATAATTTGTCTAGGTAAAAGTAATCTTTTTGGATGAATTTGTTTTGGAAACAATACATTCACATTTACAAAACTTTGACTGATTGACTGGAGAGAAATATCTTGATCTTTTGTAATGAGTACTTTGAAGAAAAAAATTAATCAGTACTCATTTAGTTTGGCTTGGACAAAAGTTCCCAATTTTATGCAGGGAAAAAGATAAAAATATGTATTGGGAGCCATTTGTGTAACCTTGTTATCATATACTTTTAACACTTTTTATGATCAAAAAAGTGAAAATCAAAGAGGTGTCACTCCAAGAGCAATATGATCTTAAAACTAGTCATGATGTCTGCTTTTGATAATAATATTCCAAACATACAAAATTAAAAATGATAAATGAGTTTTCAGATGATTCCACATTGTCTAAATAGGTTCATATATGGAAGGCTGGAAAGCCTGTTCAACTCAGCCTGTTTTTATTTATTAATCTAACCTATAAAATTCTACTGTTGTAGCAATTCTCTATTACATGCAACATTGGCTCTCAAATAAGACTATGTCGGTAAAGTAATAGGTAACAGGGCATAAAATAAAAACCTGCTACCTCTCAAGAGGGTGACCTCAAGTGGCTTTTTCCAGAGACCCGTCTCAAGGAAAACACATTTTCTTTTCTTGCCTGACTCTTCCCAGTATTTGGGATGGTCACATATTGCACACAGGCCACCCGCAGTACCCTTCAACAGCCAGCCAACAAATCCATTGCTTTTCAGTGCTAACGCCAGATTCAGTTTGACCCAAGGCTGACTCCCAAACTCAATAAAGAGGGATGACACATTGATCAAGAGACAGTTTAATTGTTGCTTTTGGCTTCCACTATCGCGCCTTTGATCCACTTTGGGGAAGGACCTTGGGTGCTAGACTAAATATGTGTGCTCCCTTCATTTGAGCCCATGCTCAGAATTATGCCGAAGTCCTCCTTTTTTTTACCCCAATGCTTGATTTAATGAAAATCTGGTGGCAACGTGATTGATAGTGCTCACAGCCAATTGGAACCCCGCTAGCCCCAAAATTGAGTTCGCTTAAACCAACAGTGGTGGCGAAGTTCTTCATTACATGAAACATTCAATAATTCTTTCCATCTTCTGTTGCATAAAAGAATACCCCAGCCATCGAGCCTCGAAGGGTTCTAAACCAGATGTGTGGCGGCATAGCGAAAAAAAAAACACAACAAAAAAGGTTCATTTTTCGTTATTAAATGACGTGTGCCAGACGAATTAAAGATGTGCATATTGGTATGGATGATTTCTTTGCGAGGCTCGGGTCATGCTCCTCTGGAAGCTCTATGAGTTATCATGTTATCATTCCTCACTGACAGTACATTATTATTTGGAGGACGGTCGGCGCTGATATTGTGTTTCGCTCCATGTTCTACGGCCCCAGACCCGCTGTGCCCACTCATAACCAAGCGACTTTTAGGACTTCATAAGGTTTTCCCAGGAAAAGCCACAAGAATGATTTAGCTGTAATCTTATACAATGTCTTTATAGAAGCCAGATCTTCCTTGTTGCACAGTATGACTCAGAAGATATAAGTTTTTGGGAATGAAAGACTATCTCCATCCTCCACAGTTACAGAAACATAAAGCTATGACTACACTCTTTAGTGAAAGACAAGAAAATGTGAAAGGGCAAACGTGAAGAAGAGGAGACATCTAGGAGATACCTAAATGTACCTTCCCATTAGCCCTCCCATACATCATATAGTTACTCTATTTGTTACGTATGCTGCAAGTAAATTTGCTCCACAACGTAAGGCGCCTTGCAAATAACATCACTTGGATTTGTATCATTTACGCTTATAAAATGTGACTTTGCCTGTGCTGTCCCATTGCTGGTTATCCTAGTCATGTACATCTGTCCCTGTTTACTCAATTCAGAATGTCCTATATGGCACGTACATCACTCAGCCATAACAATAAAACCACCTTCCTAATATTGTGTAGGTTCCCCCTGTGCCATCAAAACCACTCTGACCCATCAAAACATGATCTTATAAGTCCTGTAGGTTGTGAAGTGGGGCCTCCATGGAACTGACTAGTTTGTCCAAAACATCGGACTAAACGGACTAATATCTGGAGAATTTTGAAGGCCTCTTTGTTCCGCAAACAATGTTTGCAGTGTGGCGGGGTACATCATCCTGCAGACAGAAGCCACTGCCATTTGCTACAATATTTATGTGAGGGGTATGTGTCAGAGTAACACTCTCGTGAATGCAGGACTCAATAGTGTATATATAGAACATCACCCAGAGTATAGATAGAACATCACCCAGAGCATCACAGTGTCTCTGCCACCTCACCTTCTTCCCATTGTGCATCCTGGTGCCTTCTCTTCCCCAGGTAAGCAATGCACATGAACCAGGCTGTACACATGTTGTAAAAGAAAACATGATTAATCAGACCAGATCACCTTTTAGCATTTCTCCACAGTCTAGCACTATTGAGAAATGGACAGGGGTCAGCATGGGCTCTCTGACTGGTCTACAGCTACAGAGTCTCATGCACAGCAAGTTGTGATGCTCTGTGCGTTCTGACCCCTTTCTACCAGAGCCAGTAATAACTTTTTCAGCATTTACAGCTACAGCAGCTCTACTGTGGGATCAAACCAGATGGGCTAGCCTTTGCTTCCCACACGCATCAGTGAAACTTGGGCACCTATGTGCATGTCGCTGGTTCACTAGTCATCCTTCCTTGGAGCACTTTTGGCGGGTTCTGACCACTGCATACCAGGAACAACCCACAAGACCTGCTGTTGTGGTGGTGTTCTGGTTGTCTTATTCCCATAAAATACACAATATATTATGACTTTAAGTATAAACTGCATGTCAAGCATTATATGGTTCTGATGATGGAAACTGACTGCTACTACACACAATAGGGGTTGACCAGAGTGGTACTCTGTAAGCAGCAAAATGTTCTGCACTGGTCACTAAAGTGACAAAAGGAATTCAGACAGAATTTCAGATCCACGGTCATTAAGGAAAGTCATGTCCAAGTGGTGGAATTTCAATATAAAGATGTCCAACTTTATAGGCTGTGGCTACATAATATTTCAAATATTTTAGTATTTCAAATATTCCCTCACAAACAAACAAGAGAAGCTCAAGATTTTCACTTTCACTTTAATGACACATTTGAAAATAAAATGCTGATATTGTAACATTTACCACTTTTGCTATATAATATGTTAT
>JBBPCX010000088.1:30392487-30408589 GCA_037974365.1 Hydrocynus forskahlii | reverse complement strand
ATACACACATATCATATATATTTAAGTATATGCACAGAACATCATAACGTTCTGGAGCTGAAAAATAAGTGTATGTGTATGTGTATGTGTGTGTGTGTGTGTGTGTGTGTGTGTGTGTGTGTGTGTGTGTGAAAAAATGTGTGTATGTGGGCACAGCTATGACATCATCAAGTTCCTTTCCAATTTTGATTTTATGTAGTCCAGTAAAATGGTCGTGTCTGTTCTGGTGTGTTAAGCGATTTGGGACAGATTGGTTAACAAGCCAGGAATTCCACTGGCTTGATTTTGGATTTGGCCACAGCTCTTTTATGGACAGGGAGATTTTCAGGCTTGTCTCTTGCCGGATGTTGCCCTGGCATGATAGATGTAAGAGTAAACTAAAATATTTCAAGGCATTGTAGCCTCAGAAATCATACATGAGATCAGTAGTTGTGTACCTAGACAAAAAACAAAATACCATAAGCAAGCCTGTCAGTCAGTATTCAGGGCACCTTTCTCATATACCATATTCAAAAGAAATATATGCAAAGTGTATTCATCGAATGTGGTTAAAAATATTTGAAAATGGCAAAAATGTACTAGAGCGCATTTTTAATGTATCTCACCTATGAAAAAATACATGCCCATACCATGTTTTCTTTTGGGACGAAAGGAAAAATAAATAGCCAGTTTGATTTGGGTTCAGACAGAATTTTCTATGGGCTCTGTAGGTTGGTTTAAATTTCAACACAATTAATTTTACTGATTAATTAAACAGATTAATTTTAAGTTACATACTTTTGGAAGTACACTTAACTTTTTAAAAAGCTTTTTAGGTTTTAGGCATAAACTTATTGTGGTATGACTTTAACCACTATTTGTTTTAATTATGCAGCATATATTTTGGTATTCTATTTGTGTGACCTTGCATACTGTTTAACCATTCCCACACATCATTTTCCATTAGCTGTTGAAGTCATTATTGAGCCATAAAAGATTTGTAGTAAATAATTGTGTAAATATTGTAATTATTTACTCTTTATTAATTACTATATTTGGTTATATCAATTGCCATAATTCTGCAGATGTTATACTAAAAGGCAGAATGCGCCTGTACACCCTACTAGTTATCAGCTCTTTCCATGTGGTTCAACTTTACACTCCCTCTTCTGTGGGGCCCAAATGCTAACACAAACACGCACCTGGGTTCCATTACCACGCTACGCCATCCATCCCAGTAGCACAAGATAGGACTATCTCAATCAGCTGAAACAGTAGGAGCACCAGAGTAAACATATGAAGCTCTATGGTCAAGAGAACGCCGTGTAATGAATATTTCCCTTTAAAGGAGCCTTGCATTACAATCCACCAAGAGGGGCTTCATGCCAGACAACACTCTGTTTGGTTCTTGGTGTTATGTTGTTACCAAAGCATTTTAAGTCCAGTATCTAAAAGTGGGCTCCAGCTGATTGGCTCTATTTTGTCTCATTCTAAAAGCAGTCACGCTTCTACATGACTGTGCAGAGCAAATCTTCCTTAATTTCTGTGTATAGGCTGGGGTGTGAGTAGCACTTTTCAAAACTTTAACATGTTCACAAACGGCATGAAAGAGAGTTTTCTCTTATATGGTCCTAAAACTCCAAAACAAAACCTCAAAACCTGAAATCAAAAGTGACCTTTTATTACCTTAGTCTTGGCCATATTACTGGTCATAATTCATCGTATTATATTATTTAAAAGATTATTTAAAAGACCGTGTTTTTCCATCTTAATTCCAAATCATTTGGCCACCATACATGTCTAAAGTGACCATTCTGTCATACGTGAACACACCACAGCACACAGATTTGTGATTCGATGTGAAATCTTTCTCTGTATTTAACCCATTCACCAAGTGAAGCAGTGGGCAGCCAGGAACACAGTGGACCGGGGAGCAGTGTGTGGGGATGCTGACTTGCTGAAGAATACCTCAGAGGTGCCACGAGCCGTCTTGGGATTTGAACCCATGACTTTCTGATCACAGGGCAAAGGCCCACACTGCCCACACCCCCCCCCCTACCACACCATCTATCACTGAGTCAGTATGGCAGAACTAATTGCATACATAACTATATAGCACTTCCAGATAATAGGAATTTCATTCCAACAATACATCTAATTAAACTGTTTGGTAGTTTAATCACCCAGTAGCTAGAAACTATGACTGAGAGAAAAGAGAGAAAATCCAGTATACATTTACAATTAATGCACAATTTGTAAAGAGTTATATTTCCAAAGCCAAGGTGAAAAAACAGGCAAAAAAGTTTTTTCAAGTTCCGACATGTTTTCATTGTGTTTGTCTGGATTGTATTTAAAAAGAATCTACTCTACATATCTAACTGTGTATATCTTGTTGAATTACCTAAATTACTCAAAAGTTCAACTACTGTGTATACAACACTGTAAAACTGATCTAAACTAATTGCTTTTTTGCTTGTAAACTAGCCCCTGCCAAACATTGCAAGCATATTTTAAGATCAAGCCATGTGTCCCTAATAAAAACATCATAACCATACCAAAACAGCTGCAGAGGGTCCCGTTGCAGGTTCTGAAACCTCTGCTTTTTTAATGCCTTTCCCCAAGTATCACCAGTCAAAAACCAGCTCATCCTCATCCGTGGGCCTGCTCGACCCTATCTCACTTGACCTGATGACCCTTGAGAGGTCCCACAAGGTCATCTTCTGAGGCCTTCAGAAGAAGTAGGTTTCATGTTTTTGGAGAAGAATCACTCCAGGGAGCAGGGATTTCAGTCCCAACGCTAGGGTAAGCGTTCAAGACACAATGGGATTAAGTGCTTTGAAGTAATTGACTACTTTCTCTGACAGTATCTGGATGCTGAAGGAGGTATTCAGTTACAGATAGGTCGCTGTAAGCTGACCTTTAGGGATATAGACTGCCCATGCCTGAAGAAACTTACAAAAGAAAAAAACAAGTTCATCCTTCACAGTCCACCCTTATGGAGAGTATTTCAGTTTCTGTCATATGCCAGAATTTTGGAATCTGTTTCTCTTCTCAGCGAACACTTGCGTTCTAATAGAGTGATCATCACTGTTACAAGGGTCCCTTGGAGCAATCATTCAGAAGAACCACTTCAAGTTCCATCGCAAGTCTTTCAGGAGAAGAACCAGTTTCAGGAAAAGAAACATACATCTGAACTTAGAACCTTAATTTTTAACTGTTCTTCTATGACAATCTTCAAAAACGATCTCACAATAGATTCCCTACAAGTGCACCTGCAGCCTGTTTTTTCTATCCTTGTGTTATTCATAGGTCCTTTGCAATACTCAACCATTTGTTGACCAGAGTTGATGTGGTTGATATTTTTGGACCAGACGGCTAGTGTATCTAAGCAAGGGGGTTTAGGCTGTAGGTGGAGGATGATGGGGGAAATCACTCTGTGTCCAAGCTTGGAGAAATTTCACGCTTTCCGCAGTCCAGATGATTTGGGCCAACCTGGGGCTGAAAGCATGGCTACTTGCTGAGAAATGCTCCCAGTGGGTTAAACCAATGCAGATGTATCTTCATGCCACACATGCTCACTCAAACGGACGTTTAGATGCAGAGACACAGAGGAAAAATATTATTCACACGCTTTCTCAGCAAAAAGACCAACTAATACAGATGAATATAGAAAAATGCTAAAGCTGTCTTCAGAAACAACAGCTAATACAGTTCTTGGTTTTCAATGAGCTCAACTAATTGATAGTTACAAAAAAAATCAATGCTGGCCTGGCAAGGCTAATCATTCAGAAATCAATCAGATGATCAATTAAATAAGGTTTTCTATCAAAAAAGAAATGGCTCCAAGGCAATTTAATGCCAACGATATGAACTAATTAAGCTAATAAATAAAAGGTCAGGTTCGGCCTTGAATGTCCAGGAGCAAAGGTCGAATGTCTGGGGAAAATCTCATTAACTTGTGTGCAAGAATAAAAATTTATATATTATATATATTATGCAATTTTTATAAATAATAAAAATGCAAATTACATACAAGTAAAACTGGAATGTGGTTGATGGATTTTACAATATCTTCATAATAAGAATGTAAGAAGATAATAAGAAGACAGACATAATAAAAATAAATACATGAAAAAATTAATTCTTATTTATTATATGCTTATTAAAGCATAACAAGTCTTTTTAAAGTATTATTTTGTTGTGAGGACCTTTAGCCACATGTAAAAGGTATATTTTTGTAAGAAAGAAAGAAAAAAAGAAAATTATAAAACAAAGAACAAAAGAAAAAACTGGTAAAACATTTTCTCAAAGTTGTTCTTAGGGGAAAGAAAAAAGAAAGTTATCTGTAGTCTTTTTTTGGTAGTGCTTCTCAGCGCTTCTTATTCTCAACATATTGGAGAACTCCAGGCATTTGTGTGCATGGGCACTCTTCAGTTCACCATGACTGGGTAAAGTTGGCTTTTGTGAAATGATGTGGGGTGCGTTCACATCTGGCAGGGAGTTTCAGCACGCCTCTGAGTCTGTGTGAGTGTCTCTGAACATCTGTGTTTCCAGACCCCACATTGTTTTCTTGCTTTGCATTGATTTTTTTTCTTCTTCTTCTTTTTTTCCTCCAACCAACTCCCTTGTTGGATCTTTGATTCCTACAGGATTATCTTTAGAGCCATTCTCATGGAAGTACTTGCACCTCCCAGTCGTCTCTCAGGATGTCAAAGTGCACTTTGTAATGGACTTATTTAACCCTTTAATATATTTGTGTTACTATATTAACACCTTCTACATTTTGTTAAGTTGAATACATTTTAATGAATAACTTTTAGATATTTTTCAGTAAAAGTAACCATTTTTATTCAAAGCAACCTTCATACATTTGTAGTATTAGCATTGTAATTATCATTACACTTACTTATGAATGGACATGTTACTATGAATGGACATAAAATTTCATTAAAATTATTTTTAGGACAAGAAGGGAAATGGTATATCACATACATATCCCTGGTCACAAGCAAAAATGGGTACAGATCATCTATTGGAAACTTAAATATGGCATTTTCTGCAAATGTTTATACAAATTCTGTATAATTTGAATGTTTTTACATATTGGGAAAAAAATAAAACACAAAATTAAAAAAATAATCTTGGCTATATTTTATATAATGTACTGTATATACACAGCTGTATAACACTACGGTTATAAACAATAAGTTAAATCTAAAAAACCTGCAAATTATAGATCTGTTATATTTCTAATATTTGTTAAAATATCAACTGCTAGATTTTATTACTACTTTTCCGATAGGCACTATGGAATTACATTTCAACATTTATATTATATATTGAAATTAAAAGTTATTTTACAGTCACATAAAAGTTCAGTTTCATACATTGCCCTATAAAACAATTAATCAGTCAACCAGTTAAACACACACAAAGCCGTTACTGTGTCATGGCAGGCAGAAGATGTTTAGAAGCTTAAGAATCTAATTTAAATAGTATTTAATTAACTCCTTATTGATATATTATGGGTCAAGCAGCAACAAATTAAGACTTTAGTCCCCCAGGTCATCTATATTCAAGATGAGCGCTATGTGTTCCAACTTTGAGTGGCTCACCGTGGGACTGCAGGGGTTCACCACAGGACTCAATGATTTGGAGGTAATGGTTAATGAGTGGAAGATCGACCTGTTGCTTAATGTGTACGCTAATGGAAAAACAGTCTGTCAGCCGAGGACATTGGAGCATGTGGAGCTCATAAATAAGCCCACCACAATATGATCAGCTCATTACTGGAGGAATGGGGAATGGGCTTCATTAATCGATCTGTAAGTTTAAGGAAAGAAAACACAAATCAGGAGAAAGACCTATAGATTATCTATGGAGGTTCACCTTGTTAACAGTGTATTTAATGAAACCAGACAGAAACCAAGGTTAAGATTAAACTGAGGTTTTGAGTTTAAGGTCTCACTTTTTTCAGGTATTTTATTGGTTTTCCCCTATAAGGTCCAGTTATAATGGTTTTATGCACCAAAAATACATATCTCAGTTTTACATGAGCATTTTCCAGCCTCTTCTTATCCCTTGTGATTGAAACAGGCTGTTTTGCTGTCATTTTTGTGCCTTTAAGAATCATGTATGCAAATGACTTCTGTTGTGACTGGCTGTAATACATTGTGTCTCATTCAAGAAGAAGGCCAAGTGAAACATTCAGTGTGAGTGGAAGGAGCTAAATAGTATGTTGAATAGGTGGAAATGCGTAAATGTGCTTCGTTACATCACAGAAACAATACATTTTTAAAAATTGAAGTATAGCTTAGGGTTGGATGGGGCGATGCTTAGAGTTAGGCATTAGCTTACTATTTCCACATAAATGTTCATGTTATAAAAATGACATGATGTCCTCTCAAAAAATAACAAAATGCTCTTTTTAAAAATAACACAATGCCCTTTGTAAAAAGAACACAATAAGCTTTCTAAAAATAGCACAATGTCTTTTCTAAAAATAACAAAATTCCCTTTTTAAAAAATATTGCAAAGCCCGCTCTACGAATAACACAACACCCTTTCTAAAAATAGCACAACGCTCTTTCTAAAAATAACACAGTGCCAGTGTTATACCAGTTTCTGCGACAATTAAGGTTATGGTTAAAGGCAGGGGTTGGGGTTAGCCTTTAGCTTAGCATTTCTACATAAAGGCTACAATTATACAAACCAGAGCATTTACATAATATAGTTTTAAATATTTTAGAAAGTTTTTGATGGCTTTCCAAAACAGCCTATAGCAGTTACTGCCATCTAGTGGACAAGAGCCCTATAATTCACAGGATGTGTATATACACATATTGACACACTTACAGAATCATATGCATGTACACATATCTAAGAGAAGGTTGCTCCATATGGGCATCCCATCCATTTTAAATTTGTTATTTTCAAATACATAAAATGTGTTCAGGACCAATGGATCCAGTATTTTCATCACATATTTAAAGGCAGAAAAAAATAGTACATATTAAACCCATGTACGGTTGTTATGCCATTTTAATGATTCACATTAATATTTAATGCATAGTGGTACTTGATATGTCATTAAAAGTGACAGTATGCCCTGAAGTTTATTCCACTACATTTCACTTATTTCTTATTGTTATTGTCTGCTAGCTTACATATTTCACTAATCATTTTTTTCATATTCTGTCCATATTCATGAAAATGGAAACAGGTTGGTTGTTTTGGTATTTTGCCACTTTTCCAGCACCAAAAATCTTGGAGAATATTCCTGTATCCATGTGGTCCATATATAGAACTTAAAGCTATTTAAAAATTCCACCCATTAAGCAGTTTAGCTCCCCCCATTTCTGTCAAAGATATAAAGAGTGTTTCAGCCTGGACTACTCTTTGAATGAGGCTCAGTACAAGACAGCCAATCAGAATGGAGGACATCTACATGTACAATAAAAAACGTGGGGGTAATGTTCCAAGAGCAACCGCATATAGAGAAAAACCGAGATATGGTGGAAAAAATGCCTAAAATGCCTATTTTTACAGTGTAAACCCTAAATATGCCACCAAATATGCTCCCAAAACAGTTTAATTTAATTTTAAACGCAGTTTAATCCATAACCCTTAAAGAAAATGTAATGGAAAATCCGTATCTGTAGGTACAGTTTACACTGAACTGTTGTCTCCCGCAGTGCTAGAATGTAAAATACTGATATTACCCCTATATAGACTGCACTGTAATTCATGCATGCCCGTTTTCTTTGGTATGTGCTGTCGTTTTCTTTGGTATAAGCAGGGCTGTAAGAAGAACAAAACGAAAAACAGGAGAACACTTGAGATGCTCCATGGGGGAAATTCTGGACTGCCGCTACCACAGATGCCTCACCAGGCAACAGCCAGTGTTGTGCACGAACGCTTTCAATGAACGGCGTTCATTGAACACATTCCTATTTTTCGTGAACGCTGAACTGAATGAATCAGTTTACAATTTATGAACGTGAACATGAATGATGATCACCCTCGCGAGACTGAATGCAGCTCATGTTTTACGTTTGCTGATTACAGGCTAGCATGGTTAGTGCTTCGAGTTCAGATGCTTCTGCAGAAGGCAGTTTGTTTAAACATTTGAGTCCATTTTTTGAAGAAATTGGTGTAGATTTAGATGGGGAAAACCACATGTTTTGTTCACTTTTTGTTATGTTCTTTTCTGAGCACTTTAAAAGATTTTGTCTGAATGTTGCATTTTAGGCAGACATGCTTTGTTTACATGTTGTGTTGTATTGTCTGAATAAAATTTCCATATATAGTATACCTGCACTTCGTTTTTTTCACTTTCAGCATAACATGATGCGTTGCTTAAGTGGTAAGATCTATTCTCAATCTCAAAATTGGTTTTTAATTGTTCAGTGGTATGTCTGTGATTGTTCAATGGAATGACAGATAGAAGGAGAAGATTGAATGAGGTTCAGATAGAAGGATGTTGAACTGAAAATGTTAAAAAAAACAAAACAAAAAAAACAAAACGAATGAACGAACGTGAACTAGTTCATTTTTTGAGCTGTGAACTCAAATTAAGAAATAAATAACTATGAACATGAACTAGTTCATTTTTATTTGAATGAACGGAACTTTGAACTAGTTCTTTTTCAGTGTGAACTGGCACAATACTGGCAGCAGCCAATCAGCAGCAAGGAGAAATAAATAATGTTCTCAGATTGGCTTCTTTCAAACCACTTGCCTCTGAGTACAGCTGACTGTGACGTCTGGCCCACCCCAGAGGCTCCTTCAGTTCAGGTGTGAACAACCTAGCAGGAGGACGAGGGGGTGTGGCGAACGAGGCCCAGACATCACAAAAGCATAATAATGCGGAGGATATCTGCAGTTTCCGCACATTTGCAGGGTTTCCTCGAACTATTATTAGTTCAGTTCTCAGAAAAAATCTGTGATAGACTGAAGCCATGACTGCTGGTTACAATGTATCAGTCCTGAAGGCACAGTCCCCAAAACAGCAAACACAGGTATATGGTCATGTAAAAATGAATTTCAACATAAACACCATAAGTAGACCCCAAGAAAGGAAATAAAAATGTTCAATGTTATGTTTAAAAGACTATTCATGAATGTGTTGATAGTTAAGAATTACATGTTTATATATATATATATATATATATATATATATATATATGTGTGTGTGTGTGTGTGTATATATATATATATACTTCGGGCACAATTACTTTAAGAAAAATAACAAACAAAATTACAAAATAACAAAATGCTGCTATTGTGGTCTTGGGAGTCTCCTCCTCATCTATTCATCACTGAGATTGGTTAATCTCTTTTTCCTGTCTTTTTCACATTCTTTTTTTGTTTTTTCAAGGATGCGCTATACATATATACATATATATTCACTCAGGCTGTTGTAAATTACTTAGAATCTTGCAGCTTTCTCAGAGGTGATTTACTTACAATTCTCAGATTTGACAGAAAGCTTTTAAGCAGACATCAGTTTGATGGCAGGGCTACTGCACTTCACGTTAGGTGACTAGATTGCATTATTATTTTTAGGCACGTGTGCGTATGTGTGCAGGGTGTGCATGGTGTAAAGCTGACACAGCTCCATCAGCTGTAGATAATCACTGACATGTGAAGGCCAGATATGTCACGTTTGGCCAAGCGTCAGGCAGAACTGCGGAAAGAACACAGGGCTTTCTCTCCACAATATGGTGCTGTTTTATTGCAGCCCATATTCAGATCCCACAGTGCTGTTGCTGTGGTGCATTGAGGCTATCTTCAAGAAGCTACACGTGTCGTCTGTATGAATTTGTGTCCAGTTCATCTAACGATATTCAAGTTCAGTCTTGAAAGAAATTGTTCCAAAAGAATGGTTTGGTCTAAAGTGCTAATGTTACTAAACAATGAATGAAGTTATAGCCACCACTTGTCGTGAAGTCAGAGCTGGACCAGTCAGTAAGCAAGGCCCAAAATAAAAAAAGCCCAGTGCCAAGCAAAAATAGAGGACGCTTTCTGAGTAATTTATAACTTTGGGTAGTTTTATTGTCATGACTCACCAATGTTGAATAGGTTAAGAAACAGTGAATGAATTTACAGACTTTGCTGTTAACAAACACACAAACAAACAAACAAACAAACAAATAAATAAATAAATAAATAAACATTGACACTGGTGTAGTAAAGAGACTTGGTAAAAAGTGATGCAGTCAGAATAGTGAACCTTTCCTATTTTCCCCAAATGGGTGAGGGCATGAGTTTTGTACACCGAACGTATGGCTCCTGGTCCTGGTCCACCAATCAAAGTGGCTGCTTTCAAGAGGAATATGTGAAGTTATGCCACAAAAGAAACTATTTGGTTTCCTGGAGAACTGTTAAAGGTGGTAAAGAGTGTGAAGAGACATTTTTAGAGTTTAACTTTAAGATAATGTTTTCCAACTATAGGAATTTCCTGTAAACAGGTGTCATTGTCATGTTGGTGGAATGTTTATAACCTGAGGGAAATTTGGATGGCAGTCCCAAAATTAAAAGTAGACTAGTAGATTTGGATGTCCTAACATACAATTGTTGTCTGTTTTTTTGGACGGATTGCCTGTAAATTTACAGATGATTGGTGACTCCTGTTTTCCCCGAAAGCAGCGCTTAATATATTTCATAGATGAAAGCAACAGTTCTGGCTGGTGGACTGGTCAAGATTGTGAAGTATAATTAGTTATGGATGTAGTTGACTGGGGGGCACTTTGTTTTTGAGGCTTATGGCCATTTCTTTGGATTCAGGTGCTTAACAATCAGTGTTGTGTTTATTTAGCTGCAGTTGGAAGATAATGAGTCTGTGTGTGTGTGTGTGTGAGAGAGAGAGAGAGAGAGAGAGAGAGAGAGAGAGAGTCACATACTGCTGTTTAAACACAGACTTATATAATGTCATGCTGCTCGCAGGCCTGTCTGAAGAAGGAATGTGTTGAAAATGTTTCTGCACACACACACTTACAAGAAGAAAAAAAACAGCACATTTTTAAAATGACCCTCTCCTCTTTAATTCCCCCTGACTGCCCAGCATTTACATTTATTAGTTGGTGTAAAATGAGTGTGTGAGATAGTTCATGAGTCCGATTTGGGAAGCAGCTGTGCATGTCTTCTTCATGATCATCTGCAACTGCACAATAGGACATGCTTTTGAAAACACATTTTTTGCAATTCTAAATACACTGGGATACATTTCACTTTAAGAGTTCAGAGTTTATATTTCACATTTCCTTTATGAGACAAACAAAAACACACTTTAAACACAATTTTAAATTTTACATGAAATAATTTGGTTTGAAAATGCAAATAAAAAGGAAAACAAAAGTGTTCAACCTCAGAATTTAATTTTATTTTAATTTTGGGAAAAGTTGCAATTTATCCAGACATTTACTGGTTGAAAAAACAGAACAAAACAAAGAATACATTGCAAATGTGTGTGTGAGTGTGTTATCTTAAACATTTTCAAGCCTCTTTTTGAAGAAACACAGTATTTTCAGTTCCCATCCAATACTGAGCTATGTGATCAGTCCTTCATAAAAGGAAATGAGGTGCTCTTGATTTTCAACACATACATTCAATGGCTGGAGTGCAGCTAGGAGTCAGGAGCCAAACCTGTGCTCTATTAAAAAGTGTGTCAAAAATCCTTGCTATCTTTTAGTGTAATTATATTTTTTACATTTATTCTGATTATATAGTTTTACTGACAAAAACACACCTAATGCCAAAATTATACTACAGGCCCATCCTTGGAAAAAAAAATGAAAAAAAATGATACATTGCTTTTGCCAAAATTTACTTCAAAAAAACATTAGAAATACTTTTTAAAAAATGTAACTGACTGGTTTTGAAGTGTACTGTAGCAATATACCCTCTAAGTGCATTTTAATGGACGCAATAGCTTATGTACAAGTTAAATCAAAACAATTAAACATTACCTTTATCATGGCAGCACAGATCTGAGTCACCCTTTCCAGCAATTTTCGGAAATAACTTGTGACCAAACCCTTTCAGCACCTTTCCAAGCATACAAACACCTAATTTCCTGGAAGCTCACTTTGAATCATCCCATGTCAGCTTAATGGGAGAAAGATCTGGAGACTAGGCAGGCCAGGAAATGTCTTTGGACTGGAAACAATTTTAGCACAATTTTAAAGAATGCTTTTGAAAAATCATCATTATCTTGTTGAAAAATGAAATTTTGTCCAATGATATGTAAACCAGAAGGAATTTTATCATTATGTTGATACTTGTTAATACTTTACGTTTTTCATGATTCAACACAAAGTGAATGTCAATGCACCAAAGAAAGACCTAATTTGTCTTCTCCAAAACCAAAAATTTGAGCCTTTGTGGCTAAATAATGTGTTAGAGACTATGAACTACTGAAAATGAGACAGTTACATTTGTTTTAAGTATGTATAATGTTTTCTTATCATAAAATTTTGAAAGAACAACTAATCGTTTATATTTACAAAATACTTTACACTGTTAAGATACTATACATGATGAATGCTTATGATTTATGTTTGGAATAACTATGGCCATGTTATTGTATGTTAACACATAATTGGAGGCCAACTGATGCCTGCAAGTAAATATTTGGCTTGTCTACAGAATGCAGTTGAAAGCTAGCTCTCTTATCTAAAACTGGGATTGTTTCTCTATAATATTTTATTCATATATTTATTTAAAGATCAAGGGTCTATTATTTTATGGGTTTCGCTTTGGCAAAGTAGCATGGAAACATTGTGAACTTTAAAGGGAACTGAGAAAAAAACTGCCAATGGTTTTGAAACACATGACATGGGCTGAGTTGGAGTCTTATAGAGTGAACTGTTTTTGTGGAAATCTTGTCAATATATCAGATACTAAAAGAACATATTTGGGGAACTGTCTTGCAACAACGGCTCAGCTGGTTAAATAATGTCACAACTGGCTCCTCTGCAGTCTTTATGCAAGTGAAGGATCAGCTGGAGTATCTGACAATGAGACGGCTGGAGCACAACGTTCTAATGCTCATTGCTGTTTATGACCATCTTTATTTGATGTGTCCACATTACCATTACATTTAAATGTAAAAGCACAAAAAGCAGTTATTTGGGGTGTCCAAATCTGGCCCTGGGAGGCCAGTGTCCTGCACAGTTTGGTAGATCCCATCAAACACAATCATTAACCCTGGCATTTAACAAGTGAGTTGAACCTGGTATGGTTGAGCTGGGAAGTCACTGGACACCAGCCGGCTAGAAACTTGCGTTTGAAGAACATTTTTGAATTCATAAAGCCATGGTTCTCATACCAGTCCTTAGGAGCCTTCAGGTGGTCCAGATTTTTGCTATTTCCATATGCTTTGCGGGTCAGGATGGGAACAAAAATCTGGACCATCTGAGGGACCTGAGGACCACTGCCTTGAAGAATCTTTTAATAGATTTTAAAGAATCATTTGTGTAAAGGAGATGTGTGAAGGACCTTTTTGTCTTAAAAATGTACACCCAAGCCAAGAATGAGTATAATGTGGTGGCATTATTTCATTTTCTGTGACACATGAAAGAAGCATGTGTTTAAGCTGATTTTGTTGTGATTTTTCTTCTTCATAGCCATTTTGATGGCATTTCTCCACTAAATGTTTGGGTTTGGTTGGATGGAACTGATTCTACATCTACAGATAGCTTGTGCTGTAAGGACAAGGTGGTGGGACCACCTGAGTCTTCGACCTGCACCTGTTCTACTGCTATAGATGACCGTAAATGTCTGACACATTCCTGTGCATTAGCCCATCCACAGATACACTTGGCCTGGCCATCCCACTCTGATCCCAACACAAATTTTCTGCACATCCATGAAATGATTTACTCACAAGCGCCAGTTGTCACCCTGTGCGTGTGTTTTCTCAGCCTGTCCTCTTGCAATCACACACACACACACACATACACCCACATAGTGGGAGAGGCTTAGCATAGCATTCCCCAGACCACACATCTCGCAGACTGTGTATGGAAGTGCTTCTTCACGCTCTTGTGCCATTCTGATGCTGCTGCTGCTCCATAAAGCCCTCCCAGTTGTGAACTGGCTTTCTGGTTGCATAGTGGACGACAGTGAAGAAAAGAGGGTGGGAAGGTTTAGATGGATATACTCCTCTACACAATGAAATCAGTGTTACCTCACTGTGGTCAGCGTTGCTTCACGCTTTCTAGCCAGTCTAATATTCTAGACAGCTGCTCCAACTTTGATATAGCTCTTTCTATCCAGACTTTTAGAAACACACACACAGACAGTTTTTATAGTGGCACAATAGTTAACAAACAAATTAGAAACCATAAAAACATCACAGAAATCACAAAAAAATAGAATCACAAAATCTTCCCACTTTATAACCATACACATATGCATAAATAAATAGGTAATATAGGATATGATTCAGGAAGATTCAAAAACAAAAGAGCAACCTGACCACTGAGGCTTGAGTATTATTATTATTATTATTATTATTATTGTTGTTGTTGCTGTTGTTGTTGTTGTTGTTACTAATATTTTATAGCATTAATAAGATCTGTTGTTTGTACATAGCACTGCGTGTGTACATGTAAAATCTTGTTACAGTGCTTTATATATATACATATACATATGTGTTACTGTAACGAGATTGGCATTTTTGTGTTTTATTTATTTATTTTATTACTAATATAATGAATAACTTAACTATGACAATAGGGTGAATGTTCCCTCTCCATGTCTTTTTTTCAAGACCTCGCTCTTGTAAGGAAAGGACAGCAGACTAAGACCACCTCAACGGGCCCTTTGGGATAGCAGGAATGGAACTGGGAAATGGATTTGGATCTGGAAAGTTCAACCTGAAGTCCTTTTGTCGTTTGCTTCTACAGAACTGTACTAGAGAGAACGCGCGCTCGCAGACGTCGGTTTCCATGAATAATAATAATAATAATAATAATAATAATAATAAGGAAGAGTTGGTTGGAATGCGAAGGCAGAACATGCTCGGATGCTTCCTAGTTTGTTGGACGTCCAGGAAACGAAACGAACACAAAGAAATAGATGAACGCTCTTATCCTTGCCCACCTGCTAGAGCGATTGTTTCAGTGCTCATGCGCGTGAATGGAGTACCAGTTTACGAGCATTTAACTTTCTGTTTTTAAAAATTAGTTTGGGGGGGGCGTCAAAATTTATTTTATCCATATCTGTATACCTAATTATTATACAATGATAATAATACCAATGCGCATGTGTATTTTGATTATCCATAATGGTAATAATAATAATAATAATAATAATAATAATAATAATAATACTCCTGTGGATTCCACATCTCATTGTATAAGCATTAAATAATTGCCCGAGTTGTTGACAGAGCTGGTTTTAATTTAATTTAGTGGTTTAATACATATTATACATTATTACATTATTAACAATACATATTTTTCTGCTTTTATTAATCCATATTATACATGCTGAAGATAGGTATGGGCATATCTGAACTGTGAATGGCCAAAGGAAATGAAACACTACAATTTTGAACCTCTCTTTTTTGATGGAGTCAGTCACGTTCTTCATCGCTTCCTTTCACCTGTAAAAGGTCATCTGCGTTGGCCCCCTTTGGCCTGCGCAGGGCCTTTAACTACTGAAGAGACGGCCACCACCTGACCCTCGGCGGATATTTCTGAAAGCCAACGCCGGAGACCACCCCTCCAGTCCGGCACTCCATCAAGCCTGCTGCTACATATTCATGTTATTTTCGGGTCATTTAACTTTGCCTAGCAGGCGGGAGGGGTGTGGGGGTGGTGAGGGGGGCACGGCTGAGGAGAGATAGTAAATCATGGAACAGTAAATATGGTGCCGTGACCCATTGTCTGAGACCGTCTGAGAGTCTACAAGACGCCATGTCGGCCACTAGACGTTCGCGGTGCGGTGACTCTGTTTGCCCGAGCACCCAGCAGCATGTTCTGAGGCTGGTTTGCGCAGTCTGTGTGACGCAGATTGTTGCTATCTTGAGCTCTAGCTATAAAAATGTAAATAACACGAAAACGCTGATTTTGGCTGATGTTTATTTATTTTACTGAAGTAAAGGGCATTATGC
>JBBPCX010000088.1:30379015-30390089 GCA_037974365.1 Hydrocynus forskahlii | reverse complement strand
TATATATTTGTGTGTGTGTGTATAAAACAACCAGACAATGATGAGCCCTGCCAAAAATGTCTGCGCAGCAGATGTCACTGAGAGCAGGGTGAACATCCACCGTTGTCCCACGATACTGAGCCCTTCTGTTTGTAATTATAATTTTTGTCAACTCCCCCTTTCTTTTTAGAAAGCCCATCCTCAGAGGTGAGGAGAACTCGGACTCTGCCTGGGCAGAATAAAATTCGTTTTTGCCTAGTCATTAGGCTCAGCTATGGTCTAGTAAGCAGATACTTTACTTTTAGAAATGTCACCGATCTACCTATACAGACCATTTGTTGTTGATGTTCAAGAAATTGTAATACAAAATAATGCATTCAGGCAGTCTGTGTGTGTGTTTGGGGGGGCAGTGTCAAACCACGTGATGATTCTCGGGATAAACCTTCTGTCACATATTTGTGGTGAGAGACAGTCATTTTTCCGTCGCATCCTCATTCATTAAAGGCGAGGCACAGCCAAAAGTATCTGTGGCCCTCTATGTAGGCTAAGAAACTGTGCATGGGAGCCATAGGTCTTTTGGTGCATTGCCTCTAATCCATGCTGTCGGTGATGCCATAATAACAGCATGGGTCATGTGCAGAGATGATGCATTGTTGGGATTATTAAAATGTCTAGGCCTTTTGTCCAGGTTGTGAGGTAGCAAAGGAAGCAGATAGTAGGTTAGGCCAGTTTCAGTCTACCAAACAGCTGTGTTCTTAATTACCCATTTCTGTCAATCCAAATGACCAGTCTTGCTATTAGTAAAATAAAATAATTATAGACACGATATATATACCATATTAACCTAAAATGCTACAGAGAAAGTTCAGAGGCTGTCAAAGCAACTGCATCCATTCCTTCTGCTTTCCTTTCAACAAGGCCCTCCTCACTGCAGCAGTGTGTATGTGTTTGTGTGTGTGTGTGCGTGTGTGTGTCTGGCTATACGCAGCTGGCCGATGGTAGTTTTGAGATGAGAAGAGGTAGGGCTGTGTCCACTATGTAATATTTGCTTATCAGCTCCACATTTGCGACTCTCTTTCCCTCTGCCCAACTCCACTCAGTGGGAGGCTCTTGGTCAATGCCACCCTTTGTTGGCTTGCCCCCACAGATAGAGTGGTGAGATTGACGGGCCGTAAAACTCGGCACGTCACCCTAACTCTGTCCTCCTTCAAGACTTGCTCTTCCAATGGTCTTTGCCAATGCCGTCTCGGTTAGGCAATTAAAAAAAAGCTTAGGTTTGGAGAAAGAGAGAAGGAAGGGTCCCAGGCAATGTTGGGTAAGACTGTACATATGTGTGGTGGGTCATGGTTTGAGGTAGTGGATAACCTGCATTGTGACCCGATGTCCCATCTTCTCATGTGGGAACAGTATCAGCCACGGGCCCACGGTATACCGACATGATAGATCTTCAGCTAATGATGGATTCAGTATCGTTGTGTGGGATCTCTTCAGGATATCTGGCACCATTCCTAGCCCTCAGATGGAGTTCTGTGTGAGGCTTGTGTTTGGAGCAAGAAGCCCTGCCAGTGTTCTCTTTTTTTCAATGGATGACTACCTCAAACCAAAGCGCAGAGGACAGTTCAAAACTCATTTTGAGAAACACAAGAATGCTTTTTTTTGACATCCTCTCTCTGTGTCTCTTTTTCTCTCTCTCCCTCTCTCTCTTCCTATTTCTATCCTTCCCCTTTTCTTCATCTGTTTTGTTAGTGTACACAACAGTTGCCTGTTGTTCTAAGTAAAGAAAACAATAAGTAATAGTCGCCCCATGGCCAGAAGCACATTTGTTGTGTCTGGGGGATGGTGGAAGGATGGTTTAATGTTACATTTTGGGATCATCCAGCTTTCTCCTCATTCTAGAGGGAAGTGAATTATACCACCAAGAATTCCGGAAAGCTGTAGGCCAGTGTACAGGGTAAAGATCTGAGGTCTGTGTGTGTATTGTCTTGTGTAACCTGGTCTTAAAAATGGTGGCTGTGTTGTAAAGAGGTTAGTGCACCATCCTTGGCCTTTCAATGGGATTAGCAATCACTTAGCCCCAGCATTCACATCCTTTTATCCCTATTTGGGGTCACTGGCCTCTTCCGTTTGCCCTTTGATCGCCAGTGTGCAGACACCTCTGGTCAGTAAGGGCACACACAGATGGAGGGGGACAGCCATGCGAAGCTGTGAAATTTGTCCCGGAGATAGGGCATCTTCTTCCCATTCGAGACCCCCAGTGCCTTTTCACAGCATCCTCTGAAGTGCACCACATGGGAAATGAAACGAACCCCCCCTCCCTCCAAAACACACTCACACATTCACACATCCCTCTTTATGAAAAGAGTCTTGCTTTTTTTACCTGTACCCCAAGCTTGCAGTAAGAATTCCCATTCTCAAACCCATATGCCATTTCCATATGGTCTTTTTTATTACTTGCATTTGCATATATATTAAAGGAATATTGTACTTTAGCTTCAAGGCAAAATGCACAGCTCTGAGATTTCTTTAGCTTTCTTTTGTTTTACAAAGGCACCTGCTGGAAAACTTTGGAATTCAAACTATACAAAGTCCGTTTTGTATGTACCCTAAAAAAGGCAAGTTGCCTCAACTGACCAGCCCGAGTGGTTTGGGACACGATTAAAAAATAGCCACAGCATCCCACAATGAAGTACCTGGCATGCAAGTGCTCAATGAGGCCAATGTATATGGACTTCATCAGCCACGGAAAAGGGCTTAATTTGTCCATATCGAAAGGCTTTGTTGTACCGTCACGCGGATTTAACCTATAAACTCAGCGGATTATTTAATGGCGTGGCATTTGTGCGGGCGTCATGTAATCTGGACTGGACCAACATGGCGTGATGCAAAATCATCTTTACAATTATAGAGTTTGTCCATCCTAAAAGATATATCGCTTATTCGGCGCAAATAGGCGCAGTCCTGCTGCATAAAAGAGTGAAACCCCTTGAGAGTTAAAAAATAAAGAAGAAATATTAACGGTTAATATAGCATGAAATACTACATCGCATGCAATATAATGTACCTTTTTGTTTAAATATGTTACAGTATTAATGGGAAAACGATTTGATTATTATGTTTATTTCGAAGCGTTTTTGAAATGGCCGATTTTATTTAAGAATTCATAATTCACTAATTGGATAGCTCTATGGTTTTCAGTTATTTTTTATCATCCAAACACAAACAAACAAACATACAACGAAACAAAATTTATTCAGTCCTGCATACGATTTCTGTTGTTTATTGAGTTAGCCCTGG
Organism: Hydrocynus forskahlii; assembly: GCA_037974365.1. Classification (NCBI taxonomy): domain Eukaryota; kingdom Metazoa; phylum Chordata; class Actinopteri; order Characiformes; family Alestidae; genus Hydrocynus; species Hydrocynus forskahlii. Next base: position 30,386,816 of record JBBPCX010000088.1, on the reverse strand, counting down.
CATTAAAACACGGTGCGGGTTTCCTAGTATCATGAATATCATGTATCATACGCAGTTCACTGCTATGAAACAGGGCTAATGGCCTAGTCTTTAATAAACCATGCTAAATGTTTATGCTTATAATCGCAGAAGTCTGCTCGTGAACTCCTAGGCTAAAAGGAAGCGAGCCTACAGCAAAATGCGTGATCAGAAAACACTGCCCAAATGTGCTCTGGAGCACCCCTTAAATTAAATTCCCAACAAAGTCTGGTCTGTTGGACTTTCGTAGCCTCGCTCTCCATTGGCCGCAGTGCCAATGTCACGGTTGCTGGGATGACTTGGGAAAATAATAGAAGAGGCTAATTTGTTCGCAAATTGCAATTTTGCAAGAATTGGCGGCCGCCAAAATGTGTATCGATCTCACTCCGAATAGCCTCGTGTCTACACCATCTCAGGCTTCACTTACTTAATTAATGTCATAATTAGATCTATATTCGTCGTTAGAAAAACTTCGCTCCAAGCGTATTAGCACTGCCACAGTGGAGTCGTTATTATGGTGTTACGCTGACCTTAAGTTGTGGTTCCTATATTTAGAAAAAAGAAAAATGAAAAAAAAAAACATAAATTTGATGAGGCGATGAGTCAGTGGTGCATAAACCTGGTGTGATTGTTAACAGTGCATTCAGAAAATGTTGATCGCCTTCAAATTTGACGGTTGTTATAACACAAGGAGTAAACTGACACTAAAGAAAGAAGAAAAAAACGAATGTCAGTGTAATTAAATATTCTCAAATAAAGGTAAAGGGTTAACAGTGCATTGATGAACTGTTTTAACTTAAACATCGCGTGGATGGCCTTCAAATTTGATGTTCGTTTTAAAGCAAGGAATACACTGACATTATATAAAGAACAAAAATTATATATAAAGAATGTCACTGAAAGAATGTCAATGTAATTAAATAGGCTCTAAAGGTAAAGTGGGGATAACAAATGCTTATTTGCAGCGCTGTGGTTTTGAGACTACTTTCCTTCTTTCCTTCTTTTTTAAAGTATCGTTCTCAAAATATCTATTCTAAAAGAAAACGTCGAGTCAGCATTTTCTTCTGATCCATGATGTGAAACAAGCCTATAGGAATACACAGTGTGTCCATAACACATGACGACTGATCTTTTAAATATATATTTAGAGCAACGAATTCAGCGAATTGATTCAGTCTTTGTTTTGCAAACTTGAAAAATCTCCGGAATGTCCAGAAGGTCTTACCTTCCAGTAAAGGTCTTATTTCCTTTCATTGAGAACTACTCAGTTGTATAGTCTTTTAAAATATCTCCACATTTTTATTTATAAAAGTAGTACTGAACGATTGAACCGAGGCCCCAAGAAAAAGCCTACAGGCTTTTACAACATATGAGAGACTGCAAAGCCACTTTGTGAGAGCCTTAACAAACTTAAAGCATATGAGGCATTTGAAATTAACAAAAAGTGCTATTCAAAATTAAAGAAGAAAAATGAGGGTACATCTTAATTTCTGTTTTTATACATTTTAAGTTCAAATACTCAATTTTCATGGATTCTAATTATATTTGCATTGGAAATCTACGTTTGTTTGTTTTGCTTGAAATCAGACTTCCACCGTCCCACTTATTTGCGCTGGACGCTGCTTTGGCGGACGTGTACCCGTTCTTGCCCCAGTAGCATCAGGGAGTTTGTTTTGACTGCTTAATCTGACCTTTAGACCTGCAGGAGTGTGATCAACGTGTCTTTCATCGTCATGGTCACCCGAAGCTCGAGATCACACGGTGCCGTACTTAGCCGCGAGCTTTGCCGATGTTTGATATGGGAGTGATCGGTTTATTCCTCTGTTCTATCTAAAATCTAAAAGCCCACCCACCGTTCTCACTGCTGTCTCAGTGTCAGCTTCGCCATAAATATCGGTAATAGCCTGATATACTAAAGAGCACGAAGGATGGATAATGATTAAGATTATATAGCCACATACTGACGGTCGATGCCAAGGTTTTCGTGGTGAAAGGTCACCTGAGCATCGCCTACTTAAGCGCATGACCAGGAACAATAAATTCATATTCTTTCTCGCTCTCTCCCTGTTTTCATAGTACATGTATATGCAGTATGTGTGTCACACTAAACGCCTGCAAATCGCGCAAGAAAAAAGTGACATTAAAATGCAAAAAAATGTTTTCGAAATATAGAGTGATGCAAGTGACTGTATGCCAGTTGACTCTAACCCAGATCATTTATATAAACTTTATATAATAAATACACTAAAACATGACGGATTACGTTTTTTAAAAGCTTTAAAAAGCTGTTAAAAATGAATCATTTTTGGAATTACTGTAGTAACAGTAACTACTTACAATTTTGATGGTCTAGTAGTAGATGATAAATGTTGAAATGAAATAAGAATTAAAAAATAAGGACGCTTTTTGGGCCTCGGACATTAACAAAAACTTTTGGTATCCGATGGAACTAACATAAAAAACGGGAAAAGGATAAAAACAACGGGTCATTCTACCCTTTTTTATTAATTCAGACAACATAATCTTTAAACATATTAAAATCTTTGGCTTGAAGCGTCGGTTCAGTCACGCATGTGTAGATTGGTGAAACTGGGTATTTTAGGGAGTCTTAGAGACAGAATGGGGTTTCACAAAAAAAAAAAACTACTGGGACGAAGAGGGAAAACATGGCGCTGGGTTGGGGGTTGGGGGAGGGTGTCGGTATAAACGTCCAGCAGGTCAGGAGGCGCACAGGTAACCCCCCTACCTCAATTTAAATATATACATCTTACAGTTTTTGAGCTATATATAAATCTCCATAGTGTTCGTTTTTAGACGAACGGCCATATATCGTAGCCTAGGATAGATCTGTTTAAATAAGGTCTCTTGAGAAGGTCAAGACGTCTCCTCCGTATATTTGTTGCACAAATGATATGGAACAAAAAAACGACAATCACCAAGTCGCTGCGGGTCAGCGTCCATTCACCCTTGGCTTTTTTCAGTGAAGAAACGGGAGGCCGCCGTCACTCGCTGTCGTCCTTGTCTTCTTGAATCGTGGTGGTGGAATGGTTGTAGAGTCCCTGGGCCATGAGCTGCAGGGCTAGGCCGTTCTTGTAGCCGCTGGCCTTTTTAATTTTGGCCCTTTTGTTCTGGAACCAGATTTTGATCTGGGACTCGTTGAGGTTGAGTTCCTGGGCCAGAGACTGCCTTCTCTGCTCCGTGATGTAGCGGTTGGCCTGGAACTCGGCCTTGAGTCTCTGCAGCTGTTCGGCGGTGAAGGCCGTCCGCGGCCGCTTGTCCTCCTTCTCACTCTTCTTCTTCTTCAGTTTGCGCGTCCTCGGGCCTGGTGTGGAGACAACAATAAGACGCAGACGTGAATATCATTTACTCCCTCAGCACTGAGAGCCAGCCGGCGACGGTGATTTCTTCGAATGGATTTGTAATTATTTCCTTTGCTTGTTTGTTTTTGTTTTTATTTTTCAAATGCCAACTGTTTGGCTTTCACTCAAGTGGATCTGTGAACAGTCCTTATTCTCAGGACTATTTTAGTCGTTTAGTCTTGAATATTTGAGACGCCCAATTCGTTCCTTTTATTCTGTCTTATTTTTTATTTGTCTGTTTTTATTGTGGACCTCAAATGCCTAATAAACATAAGTCCAGATACTGGGAGATGCTGGATACACCAAGATACCAAGGTACTAATCGTTCAACAAGAAGCTCAATTATTCGTGTTTTTCCTTTTAACTTAAGTTTGCTAGGCCCTACGCAGCAAACAGACTGTAGTGGCTTTTTGACCGAAGCCTTGTTTATTATGTACTAATGAAAACACACGTCACTCACACGTGAGTTTTTTGCACTAATTCTACTTTTTCGAAATTTTCTTAAACATCTAACATCTTATCAGAGCAGATCATGTTAATACTTAATTACAGGTTCATTTTTTTCTTTCTAAAGAGAAGAAAATAAGTTGATTGGTTATTTTCCCCGAGAGAGGGGAAATAAAAATAATTGATGTTAAAGTAAATTAAATTCGCTCCTGGATTATAGATGATGGAAATCACAGCATGGGAAGCATTTTGATTCTTTATTTATGTGTATCTGAGAAGAGGGAAAAGCATAACAAGGCAAATCATTTTTTTTTAATCTGCTGGCTTCAGGTGCTATTCCAGCCATTATTTCCTTTGCCCATAGTAGACCGATCCATCAGCCAGAGTAGGCCTCAATCCTCGGACTCTCCTCAGAGTTCCTGACCGCTCAGCTAGGCAATAAGCTCTTTTTGCCACCTTATGTGAGAAGGGCCTTTCTTTTTTGTGCTGAACCAGTTTATTAACATAATACTAGCATTCGCTCCAGGAACCCAAATATTTTTTCTGCAGAAAAAGTACTTTCATCAATATAAAAAAGGCCAATTTCCGTCCGCATTTCCAGAGGAGTTGTTGTTATTGCCCGATTTACATGCTATCATTGTTCAGCGCTTCCACTTTTCATGCACGTGCCTGCTGTCTTCTTCTTGTAAATCTTCTCGTCAGTGTCACGTCAACCCAAACCAGGCCTTCCGTGTCAACACGTCACGGGCACTTCCCCTGCATTGATCTTATATCGCATAAAAAATATAAATATGTTGCGGTAAAAGCGGGCCAACTGCAGGCCAAAATGCGCCAGTATTTCGTGTAAATACTGAAATATTTCAATAACCTCATCACTTCTATTCCGTTAACGAACCCCTCTCCAGTTCTGTTATCTCCAATTCTGCTTTCTAGGCTATTCTACAGAATCTGCATTATAAGTGCTCATAAACAAGCCCGTGCATCCGCTAAAAACCAAAGCAATTTGCAGAAGACTCGCGCAACGCGTTAGTCAGCGGTTCATTGCTTGCTGTCTTCCTGTACACAGTAATTCTCGCGCAAATAAATTCCGCAGTTGACAGAACCGAACATGATCTGCTAAATCACAGAGAACTGCACGAGCATGTTCTTTGTTCTTTCTCCAACAATAATGTTACGGATAATAAGCCTGTATAATAAGCCAGTAACAATTCGACAGTGAATTAACAAACCTGATTTGTCTAACTTGCTTCCTGGCTTACCACAGGTGTTTACATTTATCGATACATGCACAGCATCAAGTCAGGAGCGTTCATATTTATAACAACCGACGTAATATGAAAGGGTTAAAATGAAAAATCCAGTAAGAATGATTTATCGTTCATTAATAAAAATTGGATGTTTATGGGCCCAACGTTAAGAGTAATATAACATTTTATCTTCAATAGAAGCTGCTATTATCGTTATTTGTGTCATACTATTATATTATTTTGACCAATTATATTGTTCTAGCTATAATAATAATAATAATAATAATAATAATAATAACAACGACAACAACAACAACAATAATAATAATAATAATAATAATTATTATTATTATTATTATTATTGTTGTTGTTGTTGTTGTTGTTGTTGTTGTTGTTGTTATGCTAGTGATTAAGTTATGGTCTTGAGCGGTAAACTACACTTAACTACTCTACTGACTACTGTTATTTTTATTATAACTGACCTTTGTTTGTAAAAGGTGTTCAAATTTTCAAGGATGTTTACAGTATTTTTATGGTTTACATCACAACCGCTGGACTGAGTCAAAAAGCTAAAATGTTCAATAGGCAGTTGTCTGTCTTTCTATCTATCTATCTATCTATCTATCTATCTATCTATCTATCTATCTATACATCCATCCATCCATCCATCTCAGATGTTGTGGCACGGTTGAGACCCCAGGTCTTACCGGATGACGGTCTGTCCGAGTATCTGGTGCAGTAAACCCACGCGGGCCACAGTAACGGTTGCGTTTCCTTGGAGGTCGCGCTCACTCCGTTCCCGTTCATCTCCGTAATGGGCGCGTGCTCCCCGTACTTGACCGCCGCGCTCCCATTACCGTCCGTTCCCAGCTTAGCCGACGTCGCCTTGGAGGACGGTGACGACGACGAGGACGAAGAAGTGGAAGACGAGGACGAAGAAGAGGAGGAGGACGTGCAGTCGTTGGCGTCGTGGCGAAGGAGGCCGCCCGCGTGCGTTGGCCTCGCTGCCAGTGGGTTGACGTTCTCGCGCCCCGCGGTGTGCGCGCGCTCGCGCTCCCGCTCCCGCTGCCCGAGCTCCTTCCTACAGCCGAAGTCCGGCCGCAGGATGTTGTCGATGAAGAAGTTGGTGGTCCGGTGGAGCTGCTGCGCTGCCTGGTGGGGTAGGACCGGAGGGGAGGGCGCCGCGCGCTCAGCCTCGCTCGAGTCGCGCCCGGTTTGGTCCTTCTGCTCCTCCATAGCGGGACTCGCGCGTGATCCACGCGATTTCAAACAACAAAAGAAAAAAAACGCTCAAAAAACAAGGGAAAGAAAGGAAGAGGAATTCCACTTGTTGCCGAGAACTTTTCTTGATCCTGTGGACGGCTAGAAGAAGATGGAACAGCGCGCGCACGTTTGTGGGGCGGGGGGATTTCAGAGGGGGTATTTGGAAAAACCTTCAGATACGCAGGAGCGTGTGGCACAGTCAGGAAGCCTAGAGCGCTTAGACCACGGGCCCGTTCTCACAGTCACATCGCGCGCTGCTCCGCCGTGCCAGCCTCGCGGCCCCGTGTGACAGCTCCCTCCTCCCGAACTCCTCTAAAACAGACTCGTTCCTTCCCCACTTTTCTTTTTTTCTTTTTTTCATTCATTTTTTTTACTTCCCTCAACCGGAAGCACGTGAGCCAGACGCAAGTGCTGCAGACCAATGGCGGGAGAGTGCTGTGGCTGTCGCGAGAGAGAAGCGGCCAATGGGCGCTGTGGATGTTCGCGTGAACACGGAGGAGGGACGCGGTTTAAACTGGAGATGCGCTTTTTCTGCCTCGTAGGAGCAGAGATTACCACAGAGAACCAACGCTGCTGATCAGAGCGATTATTATTATTATTATTATTATTATTAGTAGTAGTAGTAGTAGTAGTAGTAGTAGTATTGTTGTTGTTGTGTACTCTATTTTATCTTTTTACTATCTTTTCAATTTTAACAATTAATTTTAAAAATGAAAAAAAAGGTCCGATTTTTATTGAAATAATTTGGCTTATAATTATAAGCCAAAATTATTTCAAAAATTATTATCGCCTGCTTCTTCATTATATTAAAAATAATAACAATAATAATAATAATAACAATAATAACAATAATACTACTACTAATAATAATACTAATTATTATTATTATTATCGTTATTAAAAAGTCTCGTTTTAAATATATTCTTTCACTCGTCCTTATCATTAAAGCTGTATATATGTGTTTGTGTAGACGCTATAAATTATTCTGTAACACAGTAACAAGGAGGCTCTTAATAATGCACGCTTTTTTCTTCTTCTTCGTGATGAAATGTTCCACTGTAAGATACCGCCAGAGGATTTTTGATGTCAGTGTGTATTTGCAATTGTTTGTGTGGCTTTTAGTCATTCTGCCAAAGATTGAATATTTATTTGTTTATTTATTTATTTATTTATTTATTTATTTTCACATCCATCCATTAGTCGCCAGTTCTGACTGATAAGACACACTGTGAGATGATCTTAGGAGAGCAGATATGAAAGTAATAAATAATCAAAATCCAAAGACCAACAGTAAGCGCAGAGAAATCCACTGCAGCTACAAACGGACTGCACCCTGCCTCAGCCAGTCAATATATCACCCCGTACATAAATAAATACAGAAACAAACAAACAACTACATGAATAACAAACTTAACTGCCCTTCTTTATTGTAAAAATAAACTGGCTGAAAAAACATAGTAAAACACC
>JBBPCX010000088.1:30366174-30378915 GCA_037974365.1 Hydrocynus forskahlii | reverse complement strand
GGGAAAAAGGGGACCCCAACTTCCCCCCCCCCCCCCCCCCCGACCCAGATAAGAGCTTTGAACCCCTGGAAGAGGAGTGAGGCAAGCCACTGCTCCGGGACGGCTTCCCAGACACTGCTGAGCAGGCCAAAAACAGATTCAAAAATGGCAACCCTAGGAGTGAGGGAAGGTCTGTGTGCATGTCGAAAGTGCCTGCATTTCATCATGCATATGCTGTTGGTCAAAAGTTTGGGAACACCTGAGTTATCAGAATGTTTTTAGTAGAAATAAGAATGTTTTCTTGCTGGTTTGCAAGTTTTAAAGACAGACCATTTGGGAGAAAAATACAGTATCTTGTAAATACTGGTGCCAACCTATCTTGAGATCAGTGCCAAAGCCTACATAATCTGTCCCCTTGTTGAGGGGTCAGTATTCATTAGAAGTCAAACCTTGTAGTTAAAGAATTCTGGTACACTTTACCCTCGCTACACATGAGCATCAGAACTGGACCATGGAGCAATGGAAGAAGGTGGCCTGGTCTAAAGAATCATTTTCACATGAATGTGCATGCTTCACTTTCAAGGGAAATGCAAGAAAATTATCCAGCAGAAGTACTTTAAAGCTCTGGTCAATAATTTGCTAGAAATCATTGGGTCCTGCATTCTTGTGGATGTTTGACACATAACACCTTCCTAACCATTGTTGCAGACCACCTACACCCCTTTAAGGAACCATGTTCTTTAAAGGGCTTCTTTCAGCAGGATATTGTGCCCCGCTACACTATAAATGTTGTTCAGGCACAGTTTGAGGAACATGGCCAAAACGAGGACAAGGTGCCTCCAAATTCCCCAGATCTTAGCAGGACTGAGCATCTGTGGGATGTGCTGGCCAAACTAGTCAGGTCTATTGAGGCCCCGCTTCACAACATACAGATGGATTTAATGTGTCCTGGATAATTTTAGCAATGGCTTTTAATGCTTTGCTAAATACAAACATTGATCACCCTGAACAGCCTCAAAGTGTTTTGTTGTATTGAATGTTTGGCAGTTAACAAAGTCTGGATTGTCTCTGAAAGACAGGCAGTTAATGTAGTGAGCTTTGTGCATTTCCAGCCCCATGCTGTGGGGTGTACTCCAAGGGTCTATGTCGGGTCCTATTTTGCTGATTCCTACAGACTGTATTTCAGGCATCTTCCCAAGAGGCTCCAGATATTCAGGATTAATGTGAACTCTGTGTGCCCATAGGCAGTCTTGCCACCTCATCTTGTTCATATATAGCAGCTACAGTGCAAAATGTGCACTGCAGCACGACTGCAGTGTATTTGCAAGTGCTACTAAGGCTCAGGAGAAGCAGCTATGATTAACAGTAACATCATATTGTGATTTATATGAATTCTATCTCATTCGTAGCTTGATGCAACAAGCGCACAATACCAGTTTTTCACTCTTATTTAGAGTTAAAGAGTTTATTTATTATATTTTTCCCATCTGCTAACTATGCCCCCTATTACTAAGTGCTACCAAACTGATTAAATTACACCTTCTACAGGCAGTGGCAAACTGGCCATTTGGATGTTCTGGAAAAGTCCAGAACGGAAGTCCATCCAACGCTGGCTCGTTAACTTTGTTTTTATATTTGATTTGATTACATTGATGTTTAAGTTGAGATTTACAGTAATATTTGAACTGCAGCTGTGTAACTGTGTTAAAGGGAACACTCCTGTTAAAATGCACTTTATTTGTTTAAAGTGTTTGGAAACCAAATGTTATTGCACTTTTGTTAATATAGCAGTTCTTTAAAAATAAAAGTGCACAACACACTACTGTGTGTTTGTGTGTGTAAGGAATTTTTGTGTCATCAGACTAAATCACGTCTAAAATTTGACATGATTTAGGAGCTAATCTGGCAGTCCATGCCAGAACTGCTTGATCCCATGTGCCAGTGGCCCGCTACACTGGATCAGGCACTCACACCCAAACTAAGCATGGCTACCTGTGACCTGTAGTCAAGTTTATTTTGAAATGCATTGTATGCTGGGCACCAGAACTATTACATTAGGGTGTGACGTGCCTTAAACTGCACATTATAGATGGAGTTCTATCATTGTTCTTGCTGAAGCATTTTTTATTTTTTCCCTCAGCATATTAGGTCATATTTTTCATTGCTGTGACCATTACTGCACATGAACAGTGCAAAAGAAAATATTAAATACAACAGACGTTGAAAGTCTGTAATGTTGATTATTCACTCACTCATATGCCAAAATTCATTTAAATGTTTTAATACTTTTACACAATATTGTGTGTGATTAATTTAGATTAATTAATCAGAGAGTGTGTAATTAATTAGATTTTTTGTTTTATTCGCAGGTGCTCCTGGAACGTAACCCCCGCGAATGTTGGGGGTTTACTGTATTTATACAGTACTGTATATTTATATACAGCAAGTAAAAGAAGTGTTGAGCATATCACCAATTTTCTAAGTAAATATATTTCTAAAGGTGCTATTGACATGAAATTCTCACCAGATGTTGGCGACAACCCATCCAATCCACACATTCAAAGAAATTTCATGTCAATAGCACCTTTAGAAATATATTTACTTAGAAATTTGGTTACGTGTTCAATAGTTATTTTCCCACTGTATATATGACTGTATAGCAATCTACAATTTTCATGAGGCTCTAAAACTTACAAAACCTTATTGTTAGGAAATAAATAATAAATAATAATTAAAGATGATTCTATACATTTGCTATGAAAGAAAATTAATAACTCAAGCCCAGAGATCCCTAACATTCATAAGCAATCACTTAAGTCATACCAGACAAATCTTAACAGGAGATTAAGCTCTAAGCAACTTTCACAACAGCGACTTCAGTTTTGCTTCCCCCAGGTGGTCGCCATCTCTTCTCCAGCCCAATGATGAATTAATATGTTTTCTGCATGTCCTGGTCCGTCCCACTTCCAAACTCCAGTCACCTTATTGGCTTTTGGAAAGCGTGGCCAAGCTTTGATGGTGAGCCCTGTTCACTGAAACAGAGGGGACCTAGCTCTCTGATCTTCAGCAGGGTGGGCCCCAGACAAGAATTAAATTTCTATCTGACAGTCAGTGAAAAACAATGCTCAAGAAAACAAAGAGTTCGAATAAATCGGATGGGAAAACACAGTCCGACGGCTCAGCTCCTCTGAGCAATTTCCTGGTTCACCATGGTTCACGTGTCTATCAACATGGCTGGACCAAATCCTTGGGTCTGAGTCTGCTCAGATCTTCTACAATTCCATTTTCAGCATCAAATATTGTGCTTAATTAATTTACTCCGATGGACTGATGGCTTGTCCGGGGTGTTTCTCAGCATTTTGTCCCTTGAGCACAGGAATTGGCTCCAGCACCAAACCCAATGACCTTGGTTAGGATAAGCTCAGGTAATTAATTAATTAATCATTATCATAGATGGTGGTAAAGGGAACAAAATTTGAACGTGTACATCTTTAAAAAAATGTACTGTTGAAGGGATTTAGCATTTATAACGAAAGTCTGGTAAAAGTAACCCTAGATTTTGAGTATGGAATTGGTCAGTCAAATGGGACATTTAACCAAATCAGGACAGTTTTGTATTTCTCATAAGAAAACATTTTACAAACCTTGCAAAATAATGATTCTTGTTAACTTTCACACAGCGACAACACTAGCATAACTCACAGGAAATAATTTCATTTTATCTTATAAAGAAGATGATGGAATGTATAATTTGATGTAAAGATGTAATTTTCCATATATATTTTTTTTTTCAAATGGTCAAGGTAAACACCTTGTTATACTACCCTTGTTAAATTTGGTTAAATTTGAAATATCTATTTTTTGTGTTTCCATGCATAAAAAACACATTCAGAACCACAGGGGCACCATGTGATCTAATGGCTCTTAACACCAATAGAATAATGGCTGGCTTATTGGTTGGAATGGTTGGAATAGCTGGGACAAAAATGAAATTTCCACAATGTTCCATCTACCCCAGATGTAGTCCGCCAATCCAGGCAGGTTCATTGTTTCTTTAATTAGTTCTAAATTACATCCAAGTCTGATTCACCTTAACGAAGATCTAGACATGTTTTGGGCAGGTTTGGTGATGTCTGCGTGATTAAATGGAAATGATTTGGGCTATTTGGGTGACGACTAAGTTGTAGTGTTTGTGTGCAATGTTAACCTCACTATTGCAGTTCTTAATGAAAAGCAACACTTGGACACAAAAATATTTTTGCTGATCAGTTGGGCTATTCCTAACCTAAACCCTGTGGCCAACAGCCCTGTTACCAACCTTCATCAGGGTTTTTCACCTTTTCCACCTCAGAGTCTGCTTGTTTAAAAGCATAACAGCCCTCAGGAAAAAGTAATGCTTGCTACATTTATTTCATTATTTTTGCTGTTTGCTATGTTTTAAAAAGGTATTAAAAATTGTTACTCTTTTTGGATGGCGCCTGATTATCATATTAGTTCTAGGTTAAGGTTAAGCTTAGTCCATTACATTCAACATAATGTTCAATAGTGAAAACAAGTTGTGCATCTGTAAAACATCTTCAAGGTCCACTAGCAAATGTTAAGTTAAAAATGTCTAAACATTCAGGTTCTTTGTTTATATTGTGATTATATTACATTGGACATTTTTACCGCAGGTTTCAGGTTTCAGGAGGTTATAAGTGCAGGGGGTTATGGGGGCGACAAGTAATTGGCCTGCTTGTCTGTGCACACACACTTTCATTTATCAGTACTTAACACTCATTTGTGCTGGTATGTTTTCATAGCAGTGTAGCCTCAAGTGGAGAATCTGTTTCAACTGGCTACAAAGAGAACTGGCATCTACCTATAAAAACAAATCCATACAAGATCAATACACTGTTTAACCACGCGCACACACACACACACACACACACACACACACACACGCTCCCACACAACTGTGTCTGCTGCAGACTCTCTCATCTCCCCATGGGCTCCCATTAGCCAGGACCTTCAGTCGCCTTCATTTAGAAGCTCACAACATCAAAGCTTTGAAGTGCCTTACTGTTCCACCCCCCCCAAAGTCTCCTTCATCCCTCCATCTCACCCTACCACCCTGCAGTCCTCTGTTAACTATTTCTCTGCGGTCGATCCTCCCTGGCAACTTGAAATGCCACTTTCTTCAATCGCCACAGCTGTTGCCTGAGGAAAAAATAGGTTTGCCCAATGCCGGTAAGAATGAGGCTTATACCTTACAGACGGCATGTAATGCACCACAGCCTTCTCAAAGGACAAGGCAGCACTAATCAGGTGCTAATGCAATGCTCTCCTCAGGTATTTAAGAAGAGAAGAAGTGCAGACTCATTCTGCCTAAAGTGGACAATTTGTCTCCCCAAACAAATAAGCTTATCTGTTGGTTACCTAGACTCCGGCACTGACCACAAGAGGACCATTAAACACCCTCTGGCGCTCTGTGGGCCTGCAATCGAGGGGGGAGGCATTTTGTTTCGCTTTTTAAAAATAAAAAATAGTTTTTTATTTAAAATAAAATAGTTAAGAATTGAAGAAGAAAGGCTTTTAAACTATAAATAAACAAACAATCAAACAAACTTACTAATCAAACGTCATCAGTCTGAGACAAGCGGCGAGCTAAAGATGGAAGATGAAGACAAAAACTTGCCCACAAGTCCAGACTATTAAATATGGATTTGCAAAAGGGGAATAAAAAGATGTAGCAATGCTAATCCCAAAGCCCAGTGAGTGAGTGGAGTGCATTTTGATTCCATCAAGTGAGGTATTAAAATCCTCAAAACAAGATATGTGAGAGTCACTGGACTACTTTCAACCAAAACCACACTCTTCTTTCCATAATATCACAGACCAAGTGTGCCCTAAAGCTTCTGTGCTTGGAGTGAAATTATCTGTTCTTTTTGCCCAATGTTTTTGAAATTTTCCCCATTTTCTCAGCTTCAAAATGACATGCTGGTGGTTTGATACAAAAATTTGTTATGTTCTATGTTGTTTAACATATGTTGCCATCAAATAAAAGCTGCAACTTTTTTTCTCTCATATTCATCTTTTGATCATACACATAAATGTCTTCGATGCTCAGCAAAAGAATGGCTTTAGTATTCGATTACTTTTGGAGGGGACTGTACATTGTCGAATATCTGTGAGGCTGAGTATCTTTATAACCTCACATCTTTCAGTTTGAAAATAGCCTGTGTGGCACAGTGTGGTGACATTTTAGATGTTTTTAGAGGTCTATGGAGTTCAATCCAGTCTTCCCTTGATAATACAGCTGAATAGGTAAGGCATGGTAGAAGGTGGTGGATACTGACTGATTATTTTAGGCAATATCTGTTCTGTTAAAACATGCAAAGATTAGCAGATGTAATTTTTTACCTTACATTTTCAAGTCCTCTTAAGACCTGCGAAGGATCTGCAGAAAACCTAGTCATATTTATCAATCCTTTATTAAATAATCATAATAACAATAATCATCATCATAAAAAGCACATTTTTGTTCTGTACAAAGACTCCAGAGATTCATTGGAAGTCTTACCAGTGCTGTTATTCTCAAGTCTTTTTTTTTGTGTTTTCAGACAGACGGAAGCTCCAGAGCAGTCTTTTATAGCGCCAGAACAGAGGCTGGAGCAGAACTGCTCCAAGGCACTTGGAAAAGTCCCCCAGTCCAGTGACCCCTCTTTCAGAGTGAGTGTATGTGTGTGTATGTGCGCATGGGAGCACAATGGGTCCATTTCCCCCACAGCAGTACAAGCTATCACACTAACACTTTTCTATCAATGCCTCAAGAATGCATATTCCTCCTGGTAAGCATTCTCATAATTCCACTTGGTGTTCTCCTGTGTTTTTCTTTGCAGAGGTGTAGCCATTGGGATGTATTTCCATGTCAGTAGTGTGTGTGTGTTTCCCACGTGTGTGTGAGATGTGAGTTTCCATGCTTGTCAAAAGATCCATCTGAGGGGATTATGAAAAGATTTACTATGTCTTTTGCTCTTTTTTATTTCATCTGCTCTTTGAAAAACCAAAAGAAGGCTGACATGAGATCCAACCTGATTTATCACTGAACCTGTCTTCTGTTAACCTTCAGCCTTCAGTGTGTAAAAAAAATAAGTTTAAAATAGGACAAAATGGGGTGAGACAGGAAAGAACAAGCAGATGAAGTGTGCTTGACCCTGGTCAATCAAAGCACCAGTAGTGGGGTTCCTCAAGGCTATATGTTAGGACCATCGCTGATTCAAACATAAAAATCACTAAGTTCTGAGCCTTTTTCCTTAGGACAATTCAGAATGGTCTAGAATGATCACCAGGCCTTTTTTTTTAAATAAATTAATGTCTGCCCATTAGAATAAACCAGTTACACTTTAAACCCCATTGCATCCCATTTACAGCAATCCATAGGTTGCACTGACAAAATTCCCTGTTGTTTCACACAAGAATAATGTGGTCCCCCAGTCTCCTAAAATACACAGCCTCAAACATCAATGCCTCAAACTATATCTACCAAATTCTCTTTCATCTATATCCGAAGAAGGTTCTTTTTTCGTGTCTTCTGATTCAATAGTTTAAAATCAAATCAACACACGAAACAATATCACTAAACAAGCAAAGGGTTGTAAAGAGCCAAAAAGTGTGAAGTGTAAGGTCAGTCTTGGCCATTGATAGCCTCAAAAGCATAGATCAGCATTAAGGCATCACATGTCTGGGCCTGTGGGAAAAAAAACCTCCCCACAGGGTGACCACAACATCAGCCAAAGGCTGCAAATGGTCTACAACTGTGGAAGATCAGAGTACTTCAAAGTCTAGCCACCCAATTCTGACGTATATCTCCCATTTAAAAATCTAAACTTTATCTAGATATACATTCCTTTTTTTGGACATAGGCAGAACATTGATATGTATTGATATCTGTTTTTGAGGCTAAGCCTGGGATAATGTTTTACTTCTGATCTCTCAAGGCAGCTTCCAATATTCCATCTTTGATGCAATCTAATCAGTAATTCCAGGAAAGCGCAATCAGAGCTGAGCAGTGAAGCTTAGTGGAAAGGATGGGCTCCTGCAGTCACTCCATTCAGCAGCTGAGTGTTCCCATGCCAATAGAGACATGCATACCAAGCTCGTTTCTCTTCAGAGAGTCCAATAGGACTGCTCAACAGTTCAAATTCACCATGTCCGAACAACATCAACTGGTGGCCTTCAAGCTTCTGAGCAGCAGCGCTGTTGATTGAGCTTCACTTTATGCTTGATACCATCATAGAGCTCAAAGTTGTAGTTCTCCAGGGTGGTGGAGGAGCGAGAGGTCAAGCCGCCATAGGAGCAGGTGCAGTACAGCAGCAGGCCAGCACAAACAGCGCCCAGGAGGACACCCAGAGAGCTCATCACGATGATGGTCAGCAGAATGGGGTCCAGTGTGTACAGCCAGGAGCTCTCCTTGTCCGGCACCTGTGTCACTGGAGGCTCTGAGGACGGCTCTGCAGTGCTGAATTCGGGAAACTGGAAACCTGGAACAAAAGTGAAACAGAGGCGCTATTACTAGAAAACCAGAGTCAGTGTTCTAGAACAATGAAGACCAGGCCTCAGGACCTCCAACACACCTGATTATTAAGCTCTATTATATTATTATTTCTTTTTAACATTATAAACAACGAACCAAAAAATTATGTAGAAAAAGAAGGCATTGTGAAATCTTCACCGCTACAGCTTCCCCAGTCATCTTAGACTCTGTTCATCATGTAAACACTGATTCCAAACTTTTGAATGGAGCATTATTCCAGACAGATATTGTAAAGACTTTGTAAAGTTCTAGATATTGTAAATCCTGAGTTTTGTTTTTATTATTGTAGTTTTATCAGTGTGCAAGAAACCACATAGGCAAGTCTATTACAGATCAACTAACAACTCTAAAATATATCAACCCTACAACATATCTCATTAGACCTATTCATGAAAGATACATGCTGGGTGTTACGGCAGAAATGTCCCCAAAGAAGTTAACTGACCATTCTGTCATACGTGAACACACTACAGCACACAGTGTGAATAGCAAGAAATTCTTTCTCTGTATTTAACCCAAGTGAAGCAGTGTACAGCCAAGAACACAGCGCCCAGGGAGCAGTGTGTGGGGATGGTACCTTGCTCAAGGGCACCTCAGAGATGCCACTAGCAGTCCTGGGATTTGAACCTACAACTTTCTGACCTACAGCTGTCATCAACATCAACATTCCATATAAATACTCAGAAAACACATTTTTTACTGGTGGAATAGTAAATAAAATGGCTATATTTGTCTTGTAGACAGCGTTATATCTGGTTCCATTCACCACCACTGTAAAGTAATGAGGTTCTCTTCAATGAAATAAAAGTTTTTCTTCATTGAACCATGTCTCATCACTCTGAATGTGTTTGTTTACATCTCAACCACAGGATTATGCAAATATATCTGTGTAATTTAACAGTGTGAATTAGGTTCACTGCTAATTAGTGAGGTAGAGGTTAACATAACTGGTTAGCTACATTAGCCTACATTAACTATGTAGTGCCCAGCATGTCTTGGATGATCGACTACATTAAGGGTAAGGGGTAAACAAAGCACACCTGTACACAATGTAAATAGTGGTTGCTTAGCTTCGGCCTCAGCAAAAAGCCTTGTATGGTGCAGGTTAAAGCAGGAATGATCCATTTTGTGGAGGCTCGTCTGTGGCATTAATTAATTCTGACAGCGATTTAATGCTATTCAAAACTCATTCTACCGAACGTCTGCTGTATTTTTATAACATGCTTGTTTCTACCCACTTAGCGACAGCAAATGAATCTCAGGTGATTGACATCAGGAGAGGAGGGTGCGAGGGCCAGAGTGAGAGACTTAATTATGTTTCATTAGGGTGAAGGAAAAAAACGAGGGAAAGAGACGAGAGATGTCGATAAAGAGAGACGGAAAGGAAAGAGGCGAGAGCGGGGAGAGGACTGACAATACATATAGATGAACAGATTTGGAGCCAGTAATTAACTTGTCCCTGTCTTTATTTTTTTAAAGACACAAAACAAAGATGTCTCTATGGACGTGATGGATGGCAAATGTGTGATAGGAGGATGGAGAGGGAGCAATGGGCTGATAAGAGCGACATCTCAGTTCTCCAGGCCTACATGAGGGTGCGGACAATGAGCAGACACACACACACACACACGCACGCACTCAGAGTAAATTAGAGTACTGCATTGTGAGTTTGTGCTCAGGCATAGACTGTCAGGGCAAAATCCCCATATTCCTTTACTAGCAGAAAACTACACTGATGGAAGTAATGCACAGATGATTCATCATTTCAAGATGAATGAAACATTATATTGACATAGTTATTGTTATATATTAGTAGGTTTAGGTAAGTTCTTTCCAAGACTGTATGACTGTGTATGAATATATAATATGGTGGCATATTCTACATAGCAGCATACAGTGATTAAGCAGCTGAGTTCAGCCTGAGACAAACTAGGAAAATGTGAGGCATTAATAATTTACTGTGTTAATTTAAACAATTTAACAAAAGTGTTAATTTCGACAGCTCTTAGATCAATCAATTAATTTATATAGCTGCATGTAAAAGTGTGGGTGCTATGGTTAAATTACTTTTTGTCAAAACACCACAGAGAATACACAGTGTAAAACTTGGCACTAGCGTACCTGTATCTATTTGGTCTCTGCTGTTGAGGAGACGGCTACCTCTAGGGTCCATTCGTTTAACTGTGGAGGGAGAAACGACTCAGTGAAACAAAGAATTGTCACATGTATAATGAATTCTGAATAGATACTCATACTGAGTGAGCAAATACATGAGCATGCACACTCTCTCACTAACAGCCGGCGGTGAGAAAACATACACACATACAGTGACTACATAAATATCATTGTTGATAAGTACACTTGTATTTAGAAAAATAACATTTTATTATCATATTTGAAAAGCACATTTCCAGTTTATCAAGCAAAAAATAATCTGTTCACATTTGCTTTTTAAACAGCACATCATTTTTTTTTAAGATTGAGGTATAGCATGGCCACAGTTATCGGGTACATTCATACAAGGATGGCTCATTTCCCATGTCATCATCATCATCTTAAACATGAATCTGAATACATCACCATGGGAACCACCTACACAAGCTGTGTGGTGTAACAAAAAAGCCCAATACATCAAACATCGTTAGGTGGATTTAAAGGTAACACTACTGCCTTTGTTCGTGATGTGAGCCTTCTGAGTCCAAAACAAAATAAGGCAGAGAAATCGAGGCGAAAGCCCGTGAAGGTGTGGGCTGACTGGCTCCATTGTCAGCAATCTGTTCTACACGGTCGAGATAAAGAGTCGATGCCTCCAAGGATGTGCCCACTTCGCCTGTTTGACAAGCCCTGAGATGCCCGTGTCCAAAGGCAAAACATGAGTCATTCTGCATCTTGGAAATAACAGCAGGGGTTTGATCTAAGGCTCCATCAGTACAGCATTTGGCCATGAAAAGTGGCTGATGTAATCACCTTTCAGGACTGCCTGTCATATCAGCCGCTATATCACAATTTAAATAAAGCTCTTGGATTAAAACAAACATATGTAGCTTAATATTAGTACTGGAGCTTATTTTCCACATTGGCTGAGCCCTAATTTGATCATTAAACCCCAAGTGAGGAGAGTAAAAAAGTGGGGAAGATCTTTCCTGGTGAGGTCTTTTGGGGATCCATTTTGGCACCAAATCTTGAACTGAGCCTGACAAAAATCAGCCAGCATAACCACATTTACCAAATACCCGTTCATACCAGTCAGGCACTCTTTACCAAATTATCAGTTATCGGACGTATCAACACCGTAAAAATACTGGTATTGGTGACAGTTTTTAATATCAGTTGAGCCCTGGTTGCTCATCAAATCCAGTTCAACGGAGGGGTGTGAAAAAGGGGAAATGTGTCACTTTTTGAAACTTTTCCCCAGTGAGGCCATCTGGGGAGAAAAGAAAAAGATGGCCTGCTTGGCATCGCGCTGTTCTGGGCGATAAGTAGCTGCATGTCTCTGGAGAAAGCTTTCGCTCATTAATGTGGTCTCTGGGGAAGAGTGAGATGGAGGAGTGGGGGAGAACACTTTGAGCACCTTAAATAAATGCTATCTTGTCCATTAACTAATTAAAAATATTGAGAGCTAGGAAAAAATGTGTGGGAAGAGGAAGGGGTACTGGAGAGAGAGAGAGAGAGAGAGAGAGATAGATAGATAGAAAGAGAGAGAGAGAGAGAGAGAGAGAGAGAGAGGTTGATTTAAAAGCACATTGCAAGCCAGTGCCAAAACATCTCTTACCGCCTCTCTGTATACTGGAAATGGCACTAAAAAGCCCACAAAGAGTCAAAGGTCTCTCTCTCTGTTTCTCTCTCACTCTCCTCTCCCACCTCCTCTGTTCTCCCCCTCATGACAACTTGTTTCTATAGCAACACCTAACAGGTGATGATTAAAGGTTTAGGCTTAGTTTGGAGTCTAAACCCTCTCATCAGGGCTTAGCTTTATAAACCATGTGCCCACAGTTTGTAAGCCTAACACAATAATATATCTATACTGAACGTAATGCTTATGCTGAAATACCTGAGACAACAGGTATTTTTTGGGGGGACCTGCTATTATTTGGGGGAGGGGTCATTTTCAGCACAAGAAAGACAAACATGTTAATATCATAAAATAGACAATGAGTGTAAATACTAGATAGTGAAGTGACATATAT
>JBBPCX010000088.1:30348999-30365877 GCA_037974365.1 Hydrocynus forskahlii | reverse complement strand
TATGTGTGCGTACAAGTCACTTCAGCACCTTGTATCTTAACTACCTTTCATAATGTTCAGAATCTTCATAACTAACAGAAAATTTAGAAAACTAAGATAGGTACATCTTATGATATGCATACATTTGAACGCCCTTGGGCAAATGTAATCTTTTTTTAAGTAAGTTATGAAATCCCCTATAGGAAACAAACTTATATATGGCATTCTTTCTGCACATTTTAGTGCACAATTTTGGGAAAAAAAAAAAAACAGTAATTGTGAATTACAATGTGTGTAAAGATGTGCACTGATCAACAATACACATCATTTAACCAGGAGCGCACACTTTTACAATGCTGTTAATAATATCTTGACACCAGCAAAAGAAATGATGTGGAAGCAGTCACCGCATGTGTTAGATATTTGTCTGATTTTCAGAATCAATGTGCTCTAATGCAAAAGTAATATGATTAATTAGTTCAAAAGCGTCCAAGAATTGCGGAGCATATGGAGCCACCCAGCACTGTTCTCTACTCTAGGAGACCTGGAAGCCCTACAGCGCGGGAAAATGGCTACCAGCTGTCGGGAGTCCGCAGACCTTGTTCTTTCGCCG
Organism: Hydrocynus forskahlii; assembly: GCA_037974365.1. Taxonomy (NCBI): domain Eukaryota; kingdom Metazoa; phylum Chordata; class Actinopteri; order Characiformes; family Alestidae; genus Hydrocynus; species Hydrocynus forskahlii. The sequence continues at coordinate 30,365,285 of JBBPCX010000088.1, read as the reverse complement.
ACGCTGTCTCCGTCCTCATTAGGACAAGGTGGTTAAGGGAAGCAGCTGCCTTTGTTTACATGGCTTGTTTTCAGGGCCTGCGCCCCGACAGTCGTTTGGTTGAAATAACACACGCCTACATGCTTCTGGCTCACAGTGGAGCGGGCCTACGCGGTTATTTTTGAGGGGGATTTCTGTGGTAACGAATGTGAGGAACAGAGGCAGCACCCTGGCAATATGATTAAAGGAAGCATGCAGGAGGTTTTCTCTTTATATCTCTTTGGCATAACATTGGGCCACCGTTCATTGTGTCTCACTTCGATGGAAACTTGGTTACAATGGACCATGTCAAATGTGATTTTTGCCCAATTTCCACTCTACTCTCCTTCTGATCGATTTGAATTCTGCTTTTGCTGTGCTCGTGCACAAATCAAATTTTAGGCTACTTTCATACACTAGACCTCTTAATGCATGTCCACAGGGTTTCTACCCATTTTCAAATGCCCCACCCATCCCACAAAATGTTCATATACTCTCCTCAAATGTCACTACCCATTTTAAAGTGGTCTATTCCCTTCTTTGGTTAAATAATACAAAGGGGAAATAATAATTATCATCAGGATCCCTTCTAATGGACAAATCCAATTCAACCACTGTGATTTTACCAATTAATGCTATTTTTCCCTTGATTTACTGCTATTTTCCCCACATTTACACAGTGCCATTCAGACCTATGACAGCTTGAAGACAGTCCTGATCTCTTGATCCATCCCATTATCTGCTCTGGGAATCTAGCCCTGGTTTGGGACTGGTTTAGGAGACGACTCTCCATCTCAGGCACAGCCAAAGATTAGCAAAATATCAAAGTCACTTCAGTCCTGGATCCGCAATTAAGGTCATTGTGTTGCGTGTTCATCTTCATTGAGCTCCTGATGGTTCTGCAGCTGGGGGACTTTCACCATGGCATTCATCATAAGCCCACAGTGAGAGCCAGGAACAAGTGAGCATAAGCTGAGCAGACGCACTGCAGTAAACAGGCTGTAAACTCTGGCCAAATAGACCTGTGGTGTCTCAGTGTACTGCAAGTGATGGAGCACAGAAAAAAGATGAAAGAAAATAAGCATAGAGCAGAACATCAAAATGCTGATTCCATTCTGTTCTTGCATGGGTGTAGGTCCAAATCCACTGTCAGTTGGTAATGAGAAGGTACTAGAAGGTACAGTTCTTGCTTGTGGTATGCCTTCCACTAAACCAACTCTTCAGGCCTTCAGACCTCCTGTCAAGGAATATATTTCAATCACCCTTAGTCCCTGCCTTTCACCAGTAGGAGTTTCCATCCCCCTTCTCCACCCAAACAGTTAACTTAGGACCTGCCCCTGACCTGGGCACGGCACCATTTGGGTAGTGAGCACTGTGGGGGCTGTAGTAGGCCATGGTGGGTCGGCTCCTCTTGGCTGTCAGGCGGCGGCAGCCAATAGCCATGACAATGGCAATAACCAGGAACAAGATGGCACCTCCGCCAGCCATGAAGTAATACCAGTTGGGGGAAATAGGTGGCACTGACAGCGTATCTACTGTTGGCTCACTCCTGCCTGGTAGTGCTCCCCCTGGTAGAGAGATATATACAAAATGTGATAACACCCCACATTACTGCTGAGGCTCATTGTGCAAACATAGCAGAGCAGAAAGCACTCTGTCACTGCAGTTACTGTATTGAAAGCACCATTAGCAGTGCACTAAACTTCCTTGGCATGAGCTGAGGAGGTAGGATTCATATTATTTTCGCTGCTGCACTTTTACCTTGATTTCAATTCAGTACATACAGTGAAAGAAAGGATCACAACATACAGCAGAGTAATGTAAAGTGATATCAAGAAGCCACTGATCTAGGAGGCCAAGCACACCCTATCCCAAGTGCAACCCATCATGCTAGTCCTGAGGAGCATGCATGTGCATAATCACATGACTCTAGTCACTTCCTGAATGTAACAGTCTAGGCTGCTGTCTGTAGTGTACTGCTGCACTTTGAAACATTTCTCCCAAGTTACATTAGGATTCAAGTAAGCTAGGACAGCATGTTATAAATCCTCTCTGATTCTGTATGTATTATACCACTATACTATTTAGTTAGGGTGTAACGATTTGGATCATTTGAAAACTATTAAATTAGAATGCCCCTGGTCTCTTTCAAAAGTCATCTTTCATGAAAACCACCTCCACAGGATCAAAACTAGGCATCTGGGTGCATCCTATCTAAGGAAAGTGTGTAGAGGAGGAGATGGGGTGGGTTGGGAGACTTATGCTCTGCATACACCCATGCTCAATTGACTGAGCCTTTTTTTCTGAAGTTATTTGTGGGTTTACTATGTTGGAGGGCCACTCTGTTATGACTGGAAATGTTCAGCTGCATAATTTTATTTGTCCCAGCAAAAAATAAACAACAAAAAACAGTGTAGTATTTAATTAACGTTGTAGTATCAAGTTTTAACATTTAAAAAATATTTTAATCAAAATCCTGTCCTCAGAATTAAAAACAATAGAAAATGTTCATCGTTACACCCCTGCCTTCTACTTTCTTTTTCTAGATGCTGAACATTATAGCGTTTATCAAGTAACTATAAATGCAAACATAACTGTCCGACTGAGTACTTAGCTGGCAATTGCACCTTTTAACGAAGAGCTCTCCAGGACTACTTGGAGGGCAATACAGCTAGATGGGCTATGACAGTGTTTTATTTTTCTTGTCGTTCAGGGGGGTATTTAGGGCTGCATTCAAAACAAAGGGGTCTGAAAAGCCAAGCAGAGGCACATGCATTTTTCTTTTCATTCAAGCTTGACATTTTTTCACAATGCAAACAAAAAATGCTGTCTTTTACATATTGTCTTAATCACCTTTAATGACAGAGGTTTTATTACTGTCATTAAGAGAGTGTTAGCACTGTAAGGTGTTACATTCCAGGGGAAATACAGATGCTAGTAAAAGGCATGAACTATGCCTTTGTAGGATGTTGTTAAACACAACATGGATTAAATTCATGAATTTGCATTCTAATCCCTAGTACTAGTGGGGTTTACCAAATTATCTTATTAAAGAAATGTGCATGAGCTGAAACATGGAATCCAACTGACCACCAGCCCAACTTGGTACATTCAACAAAGCTTCAAGGAGCCCTTGTTAACCATCATAGCCATAATCATCATACAAGCACAATCACATTCTTTCTTCTTGCCTCATCTGCTAAAAAGAGCGCTCAATACAGGAGAGGGAGAAAAAAAACTCCAAAAAGCATAGGACGCAAACACTGTGTCTCTGACACAATCCTTCCGAGCAGAACAGAGTGCTGGGAGACATCTCGTGATGCTATATTCAGTCATGAAGAATGACTGTCAATCATTAAAGAGAAGCCTGATAGTAGACAGAGGAAACTAGCTGTGCTAGGCTGGAAGCAGTGCTAAGCATGTCTAGGGTGATGCAGGTGGGTTACCAAATATGCCTCCTTGACTCCTTCAAGAGCAAACACGGAGCCCTTTTTTGTTCAGATAAAAATATAACTGTCTCAGGAAGTTGTGGGTTCCAGAGGCTGGTTACATTTACAGCATTTAGCAGACACTTTTATCCAAAACTTCCATTCCTCAAATACAGGGGGAAGTCTCCTTGAAGCAACTTGGGGTTAAAGGTCTATATTATTAGGGAGTTGACCATTCTCAGCACTGCACTGTTGCTGACATGATGTATCAACTGTATCAAATACAGAATTTGTACACACTATATACTATGGCATTATAACTCAATGATTATTTACCTGATTCACTGAGAAATCTAATTTTACTTTATAAAAAAAAACTTTATTTTAATTGAAAAATATTTCTTCTCACACAAGGTTTGGCAGAAAATCTCTATTCAGAGATCAAAATATGAAGCATTTGAAAACTGTAACAGGCATTCAGGAGGCAAATTCTTTTCTTTGCATTTGTCTGTGTTTAACAGTAATGCATACATCAGTTTATTATTTATTATTTACTATTATTTACTACCATCAGTTTTAAACAAGGAATCGTGACACTTACTATGGTGTACACTTACTGGCCACTTTACTGGAAACAGACAGGCTATGGTCTGTAACTGTAAACCTGCAAAAAGCAACTATATGGTAGGTGTAGCAGATAAAATGGCCAAATGGTATAGCTCCATAAATGTGTACCTTAGCTACTTAATAGACTGCCATCTCAGTGTATACATGAACCAGTGTGGAAGGGATGTTGATTTTAGGTCAGTTGATCAATGCAAAATGCAAAATTCAAAAGAAAGTCCTCCTCTCACACTGAACTAAAGCTAACGTTGTCTCAGTGCAGATACAAGCCTCGCAACTCCACAGCACCAAACAGTCCCAGAAAATGGACAAGTTATTTCAAGCAGCAGACCCAGGATCAGGCTTCCTTACCTGGACAGAGGACCTGAAACATTGTGCTGCAAGAAATGAAACTGATCCTGGATCTGCTCAACAACTGGAGTGCAGAAAGCAGGAAGCACAAACATTCATTGGAGGAGCAGGAATTAAGAGAGGCAGGAACAGGTTAAACTCACCGGTCATATCCGGAGGGAAGGCAGCAAAGGGTTCTAATAGAGGAAAGACGAGAGAGAGAGAGAAAAAAGAGAGAGAGGTTCATTTCACAGCAGAGAAATGAACTGTAAATAGGAATTAGCATGAATACAGGGTTAGGATGCGTAATCAGTATCAGAGAACTCAGAGGAAATGAAGGCATATCGGAAAGTACAGCTGTTGGGGGTTTCTGTAAGCCTCATCTACTGCCAGAATTCACAACCAAATATGTTCTGAGCTTGTGGTTTTAGCAACGTTATTATGCGTCAGTTAAGTATTAATGTACTTACATATCTTACATTTGTCATTCAATATTTTAAAGCGCTCCCACATGTACAATTTCCTGGGTCTAATAGCATCAATGGCGCTTTTCAATAGCATTCAATTGAGGTTTTATTTAGCTCTCAGGCAGGGTTGTGGATGCAAAAACTATAGAAGCTATTGTTTATTTATTTACTTATTTTCACACAGAAACAATCACATCCTTTTAAAAGGCTTTTTGCTAATGAAGTGTGTTGTACTTCTAGGCTACAAATTTTGTGGCTAAAACCAACACATGGATTAAAACACAGGCTCACGCAACCAGACAATGTATGATATATCCAGCAAAGAGCCACTGGAGATTCAGCCATGTGTGCATGTGTGTCTGTAATGGGCTGTTTATGAACTAAAAGGGTGTTTTATAACATAGCACACTTTAGCGGAAGTTCAGGCAATTCAGGCAAACGTATTATTAACAGCTTAGTTGTTGAACTCAATGTTTTGGTATCAGACAAAAAAAAAGTATTGTGCCCCCCCAATCCTCCAGTTTTATAATTATTCAAACCAGGTTTCTGACTAATTGGGCCGACCACTTGACCTAAAACATCTCAAACAGAGCAAAGCGATAGATGTGGTTTCCATTGTCTATGCCATTTGTTTACCCTAAATTGGATCTCTTTGTTTAATTCTCCAAGACACCAAATAATTGCTCCTTTGTGAGCACTTTGATTCCCGAGACTGTTGATTAAGTTGCGTGACATGCACTCTGTAAGTTTGTGAGGTTGTGTTGGGGAAGAAACAGAGCATTCACAAGAGCAAAGATTTGGCTGGCGCAACAATTAGGCATGAACAGACGAAGGAGATGAAGTAGATGGCGTGAATGGTGCTCAGGGAGGTTTTTTTTTTCCAAGCTTGGCACTGCTCTGCATGTGCATCCAACTGCAGCAGTCGATAAGAGTGCTCCCAGCATGCTTTGGGTGGGGGTGTGGAAGGATCACAACAAGAGTGTGGTTGCACATCAGCTCAGGAGCTTCCCAACTTTTGGACATGAACTTAATTTCTGAGGCCAGCCAGCTGCAGCTGTTCCGAGCTACAATGGCTGAATTTGATGACATATGCTGCCAGTCAACACCCATCCCTTGGTTATTATTGAATAAACCAATAAAGATGAACATGTGACATATTTATTATTCAGTAACAACCAAGGGATGGATGGAAATGTACCTACTATTATACAATATGTCATGGTCATTATGGAATCATTTCCCACCCCAGTCATCCTTCTGGACCGCCATCCTTCTATAACTTGCTAAATTTTACAGCAAATCATTTAAAATTATTAGAATTTATTTAAACCTATGGAGCAGCAGGGTGTAGGCTAGCATTCTGAGAAACTGTGCGTGAACCCCTTTAAGGCCTGAACCCAAAAAGCCCAGGACCTATACGGGGCCACTGGGGCCATCAAGCAGCTTTGATTTTGGAGAACACTGTTTACAAATACAGAAAGAAAGGGGAGTAGAGAATAATGAAATATAGATTAGCACCAGGAGGCCCACTGGGCCTTGTGGCCCAGTTTTCATTCTATATTTTGTGTTTGATCACAAGTAATGTGCCAGTCATTTCTTTTTCCTCTTCTTCTTTTATGTTTTTATGTTTTATTTTATTTTGAGAAGCATAGGAAGGTTGCTGCTGTGTATTGGCTCAAAAAATACAGACAAAGATAGCAATAGAGGCCAGAACCAGAAAATGAAGAGGGAGGGCAATGCTTAAGAGAGAGCAGGTCCGCAGCAGATCCACAATAGCGAGGAAACTTAAAGACAGATAGGAAACACTATAGGGAAACCATATGATTTATAAAACAGGCACTACATTAAGCCTATTCTTAGCCTGGAAGTTATCCTCCAACAAATCAGATTCATCTCAGTCATCAAGTCCTTTATGAGCTTAATCAGATATGTTGAGTGTGGGTGGTGAATAAGTTTGATAGACAGGGAAAGATCAGTAAAGGTGTTCCAGGACTTACGGGTACATTCCTCCAACGGTGTGCTTGAGCTCATATGAATGTTATCAATCCAGATGTGGCCAGTGGTGGCTTTCTCAAAGACACCTTCAATAACCACCTGCCAGAAAGTGAAGTTTAAATGAATTTGCAAGATTGAAATATTATATACTCCAGAATTACAATATAAATAGCATTTATTTACTAATTAAAAACACATCTTATCTGAAAAGATATTTCCCAGTCATGTGACAATTGTCAGAGATAAACACAAACATGTTTTTTCCCAGTCTACATGAAATCACCAGAGGAAAGATCTAGCTTGTTTAGTTTGAACATGAAGGCAACTTTGACCAACATATTTTATACAATGGTAACACTTCTAAAAATAAATGGAATATTATCATTGTATTCTATTGGTTGTACAGAACTCAGCTTTGGATGCAAATATTCTGTCTGAAAAGGCTTTTGTCCAATTAGACTTGGAATTATCCGAATGCAATCACTGGCCATTTTAAAAACTACTGTTCTTAACATGATGCCTCTAGATTAAAGAAATGTGGCTACAATGACTAACTGGCCCTTACCAGGGTACATTCTTAACCATTATTCACTCAAGTAATACATTAATGCTTTAATAATGTTTTTATTCCCTATTCTTGATATGACACCTCTAGGTTGAAAGAACTTAATTTTGTTAATAATGACTGAAAGCTAGCGGGAGACAACCTGGTCCACATGAGGATACAGCATTAGTCACATCAGCGATTCTGAATGAAGCAAGTCCAATGTACCTGAAATTCTTTGGGGGATCGAGGTATGATGGTGCGTCCCTCCTTCCAGATGGGTTCCTGATTGCCATGGAGGGCCCAGAGAAGGGTTTCCTCCTGGAGAGGATTGCGTAGCAGGACACGCAGGGTTCCCTCATCTTCCAGTTGGTAGGAGAACTTCAGGCAGAGAGGCCCAGTCTCTGGGCCCACCTCAGGGCTAAAGAGTCTGGCTTTCTTCCCTTGTGTTTTAAGGCTGGCCTCGATGTACAGATAGTTTCCCAAACCTGGAGGAAAACAGACATGACAGTGATGGGTCAAAGATGAGTAAACAAATGGCCATGTACAAGACAAATAATTTAAACACATAAATAACTATTGGAACAATACAAAACTACCAATTAAACTTCAAGGTCGGCTCAGGAATCCAACAATTGCTATTAATCTTGCTACACCAGATGGCGTACATTAAGAAATTCCATCAGCTTTAAGACTGCAACCAAAACCAATTAAGTGATGGCTGATGGTTGCTTATGAAAAGGTAAAATTAGTAGACTGTAAAGCTTTGGTACAGGGTGACACAGAAAAACGGGAACTTTTGTCAAACAAATAAAAATAGAAAATATTTTTATCGCGAAAGCACGCTGTTTACCGTTCCACTCCTCCATTATTACTGAATGGCATGATTGTTGACAGCTCACAGTCCCCCTTCCATAGTGCTGTCAACTGTACATGGCTTCCACTATGCACCTCAAAAGTTCCCATTTTTCTGTGTCACCCTGTATAACAGGAAAGTGGCCTCTCAGGGCCATCATCCACTCGCTAAACAAGGTTTATCAAATGTTGCACCTTGTGTGCAGAGTGGATTGGTGGAAACATATCAACACTTTCAACAAGACAGCACCACCTCCTTGAGTTACACTTCAGAATGGCAGAAGACATCGTTTCAGCACACAGCTTTGAACTGACTGAAATATCCTAGCTACAGAAATGCAGGCACTTAGTGGCAAATCACTCAATTGGCTCTTGAACTTTAATGGTGCAGCACGCAGTCTAATGGGAGTAATTCATTGAGAGTGGAGGGAAGGAACTCCTGCTTTGCAGGTGACATTTTAACTGTCTGCTTTATGTCAGCTTAGGTGCATACGACACGTATCCAAACCAGCATGAGGGTGACATGGCCAACTGGGCCTGTGACAGCCTGCCCCTGAGCTTTTCTTAACTGTGAGCGTACACAATGTGATTCTCCTGCCAGAGCTTTCCGAACAAAGTGCCATGCTGTGTTTGTTGGAAAAAGTCAACTGTGTCATTGTGGCAAAGCCAGCATCTTGTCATTAGCATTAATGCTTTGCACGAGCAGTGGCATCCCACAGGGCTCTGCCTTAGGCCCCTCGAGTGATTTGAGTGTCTGTTTGCTATGCCTAATGCCCCCCTAATGTTTTGTGCTTTGCTAAGCAGGCGGCTTGTAACTGTGTGAGTCCTCGATGCATTTGTCATTGCAGTATTAATCTGCTCCTTGTGCACAAAAGCTAAAAAGAAAGGGAAAGAGAAGGAAAGAGATGGCAAACTTGTCAGCAAGGCTAAGTCATAATCCCGCACCCCCCCCCACCCTTTAAGGCGATGAAAAAGTATGAATTCTCACATCCTTATTTTCGTCTTCAGTCCTCCATGACCAGTGAGGTCAAGTGGTTCTGAGGCAAAGTAAACTGCGCTTAGATGGGCATTCATGACCTACAGCTTTGTTGGGCCAGATGTCTACACGCCTTTGTTAACCACGAAGCTCATCTATAATGCCTCCAGCTGTTGTTGCAGCTTGTTGAATTTTTCAGAGGGCAAGTCAGAAGTGTCTAAACTGCTGAATTTTAATCTGGGTTATGATAACAGTCCCCTTAACTTCTTAGTGGAAAGGTATGGCTGGAAGAGCATGGAAGAGCAAAAAAAAAAAAAAAAAAACAGGCCAAAAGGAGCAATATCTTTTATTAATATGACAAAAGTGCTGTCTTTGGATCTCAAGTACGTATAAAGAGAAATGGAGAATTATTTCTTCAAGGAGGCTTTAAGAACACGGTGGTCTACTTAGAGAAGCCTGCGAGGGGGCTGAAGGGTTGGAAAGGCATGGTCAGGAATTTGGCTGTTCCACAGGAATACAGAGCTTTGAAGTCAATAAAAGACCCTGGGCCTTTACCCTTTCCCCTGCAACACACAAGAGCAGCTACAGAGAGTGGAACGAGTGAGAATGAAATGAGAATGGAGTCTTTTTTTCCTTTTACAAAATCTGTAGCACACAGTAGGATGGTAGAAATTCACAAAGATGCTTTGCAAGCTGTAGGCTAAAGTTTAGACATAAACAAAATACACATCCTCTACAGAAGATGCATATATTAAGTATTGTTTTATTTTAAGTATTTGCTGAACTGGAAAAATACACAAAAAATATGGCCTGTGCATAAGTCTTATTGTAAACTAAACTTGGAAAAGAAGTATAAATTGTGCATGGAAATGGTAGAAAATTAGGGGTGTTGAATTAACGTGTTAATTTAGATCAATTAATCACAGAAAAAATAACAAGTTAAATAAATTCACGCGGATTAATCGCACCACGTGACTTTAACCTGGTACGGTTCTGGCCACAGATGCTCTTTAAAATGAAGGACGCAGACAAGAATACGCTGCCTGGCCCAGTGAGTGGAAAGTTTAAGTTTAAAAACGGACAGATGGAACGGTTGACAGGAGTATCGTTCTCTGTAATTCATGCAATAAGGAATTTTTGTATCATTGGAGTAAATCAGATCTAAAATATCCCCTCAACGCAAAGAGTATAAGAGCGAACCCAGCAGTCCAAGCCAACACAGCCTGATCCCAGTGCCAGCAGCCAGTCACACTGGACCAGGCACTCAGACCCAAACTGAGCATGTCTATCTGTGACCCACTAACTAACTCCCTGACAAAATTATCTCTGTTGCTGAGTTTATTTTGAGATGCCTTGTATGCTGGATGCCAGAACTATTATATAAGGGTGTGACGTGCCCCCGTGCCCCCAACCCAGAAAAACATTATGCTACGTCTATCACCCACACAACCCCCACCTCCATTCCAGACACCCCAACAATGCTTCTGACACCCGTGCATGTATGTACATTGTCTTAAACTGCACCTAATAGACTGACTTAGTTCTATAATTGTTCTTGCTAAAGCAATTTTAATTTATATTTGGTCATATTTTTTATTGCTGTGACCATTACTGAACAGTGCAAAACCAGTTATTAAATAAAAGAGACGCTGAAAGGCTGTAATGATGATTATTCTCTCACTCATAGGCCAAATTTCATAAAAAATTTTAAATACTTTTGCATAAAAAATGTGTGCAATTAATTTGGATTAATTAATCAGAGAACTTGTAATTAATTAGATTAATTCTTTTAATTGCATGACACCCCTAGGTTCAATATGCTCCTCTTAGAGGATGCATACTTACTTTCAGTAGAAAATCAACAAAATAAGTTACTGGAATAGGAGTGAAAATTGATGGATATTTTGTGCCCATTAACAGTTTATGAAGATTACAATTTTACTTTTTTTGTCTGTTTGCAAAAACCCTACATACCAAACTGAAAATTTGCGTTTTTCACGCAAATATCTGCATGAATACTGCAAGTAAAACCTGTTGTTCATACAAAGGAAGATGGGAAATGTGTGGTGTAGGTATTTTGTCTTATTTAATTAAGAAGGCTGGTAATCACACATGGAACATTTTAAGGCATCCACAAACTTTTCACATACAGTGTATTTTAACCAATAAGTGTTGTTAAATTTGAATGATCAATGAGAAAACCAACTCCGACTTCTGTAGGGAGGATCCTTGTTCTTTGCATATGTCACGATACCAGTCTGCGACCGCTAGAGGTCGCTGTGGGACCAGGAACTGGCCCCCTCCTACTCACCACTGACTAGAGTTGTGAGTCTCATTATGTCTATCTGTTTATTGGTCCGCTGATCAGTCTCCCATTGTATTTAAGTCAGTCTATCTTTAGTTCTGTTATGGGAGCATAACCTCACTTTACCCTGGTCCGTGTCCTCAGCTCTGGCCCCTGTGCCTGTTTTTGTTCTGTGCTTTACTGATCTGTGTTGTAAAAAAATCCTCTGCATATGGAAGTCTGCGCCTGTGCCTCTCATTCCCTGTCCGGACAGGACCGCTTCGTGACAGAATGCTCCCATCCCCGAGGCACAGCAGACTGGACCACGCGTCCATGGGGCTCGGCGCATGGTAAATTGCAGAATTCCCCATCTCCAATTCGACTGGGAGGCCACGGAGGTGGAGGGGATTCCGTGCTGGATCTAATATGGCCACCCCCATAGCAGCGGTAGCTTGCTATCCATCTCAGTCAGTGTCTCCAGCACGCCCTTCAACATGCCATTCAGCTCCTGTAGCCTCTCCGGCACGTCTAACGCAAGACGTGATGATGGCTCCCATAGCGGAATCAGCCTGCCGTTCATCTCCTCCAGCGTTTCCACAACGTGCTGATTGTGCCGGATCCAAGATGGTAGGCCCCATAGCGGCATCAGCCCACCACTCATCTCCTCCAGCGTCTCCACAACACGCTGACCGTGTCGGATCCAAGATGGCGGCCCCTATAGCAGCGTCAGCCCACCGTTCATCTCCTTCAGCGTTTCCACAACACGCTGACCATGCCGGATCCAAGATGGCGGCCCCCATAGCGGCGTCAGCCCGCCACTCATCTCCTTCTGCATCTCCACAATGTGCTGAACATTACGGATTCAAGATGGCAGCTTCCATGACGTCTGCGACATGCCATTCAGCCCCTCCGACAGCTGCTGCACGTCATTCAGCTCTCTCCATGACCCTGGCCAACCTCTCAACTCAGCCCGACTCAGTTCAGACCAGCTCAACTCGGTTCAGCCCACCTCAGCACAGCCCGCCTCAGCCCAGCTCTACGCAGCTCAGCCCACCTCAACTCAGCTCAGTCCACCTCAATCCAGCCAGACCAGCAGCCTTCTCCGCGGCTCCAGCCAGCCTTTCAGCTCTCTCTGCAGCCCCAGACAGTCCAGCCGCCTTCTCTGTGACTCCAGCCAGCCACTCATGACCCTGCACCGGTTCCCACACCAGCCGCCTCAGCTCCTGCACTGGTTTCCGCACTGGCATCCCCGATTCCAGTGCCGGTCTCCCAGACTCCAGCAGCTGTGGCTCCCGCCGTGGTCCCAGCTCTTGACACTGTGGCTCCCGCCCCGGCCTCAGCTTCACCAGCCGTGGCTCCCGCTGCAGTCCCAGCTCCTGATGCTGTGGCTCCTGCCCTGGCTTCAGCATCATCAGCTGTGGCTCCCGCCCTGGCTTCAGTGTCACCAGCCGTGGCTCCTGCCCCTGCTTCAGCATCACCAGCCGTGGCTCCCTACTCACAGCTGACTAGAGCTGTGAACCTGATTATGTCTGTTTATTGGTCCTCTGATCCGTCTCCCATTGTATTTAAGCTGGTCTGTCTTTAGTTCTGTTATGGGAGCATGACCTCACCTTACACTGGTCCTTGTCCTCTTCCTCAGCTCTGTTTTTCGTGTCTGGCCCCCGTGCCTGTTTTTGTTCTGTGCTTTACTGTTCTGTGTTGTAAATAAAATCCTATGCATATGGAAGTCTGCGCCTGTGCCTCTCATTCCCTACCCGGGCAGGACCGCTTCGTGACAGCACATGCTCCTGCTTTGTGACATGTCATGAGGCATAAAGCGAGGGGTTGTGATGGGTTTGTCATAGGAAGGAGAAATGAAGTATGCCTAGCATCTGTTCCTCTTCTTCCGCTCTCAAATTCCATGGCACTCACTGACATGTGGTGCGCAGACTGTAGGGCAAGTCAGTGGGAGTTTTGAGTTCAGGTGCAGAAACGCAGATCTAAGATCAATCAAGTGGTGAACACTGGAAACTGATTCCAGGTCTGAAAGTCGATATGACTCTTCAGGGTGAGTTAAAGCAGTGCAGCCCTGGTGTGGCAAGAGGGAACGGAAGGCCTCAGAAAACGTAACTCCTTCATTTTATATTAGCGAGGGTGAGATTGTTTTTTTTGTACAAGTACATGTGTGTATAAATATGCTAATGCTAGCCCACGGGCATGCTAATTTATGAGCTTTGTTGTGTGTAGGCGTGTGCGTGGGTATATTTGTGTGTGGTTGAGTTTGTGAATGTCTGTGTGTGTGTGTGCGTGTGAAACTTACTGTTGGAGCCAATGGAGAGGTCCTGACTTTGGCCCAGGGCGGTGCTTTTGCTGGAACTGTGTAGAGCCCAGCTAAGGTCAGCATCCGGGTCATCAGTCCATCCACACAAACCCTGCTCAAAATTACACAGCACCACTGGGGGAGAGGTGCTGGAGCCTGCGGGGTGGGAGAGATAGGAGAAGAGAAAGGAGAGATAGAGAATCAATATTCCAAAAAAAACTCTGGGAAAGATTTGGAGCACCTCATGTCACTCGACTAATATATTCACATCAATATTTATCACTGCGTAGGTGAACACTCCCAAACAACTAGCAACGCGGCATACTAACAGCAGAGCTAGCCTTTACTGACCTTTGGCTGCATCTTCCATGCTGAGAAAGGCTAACTGAACCATTCTGAGCATAACCTGGTTGAGGCCTCACTGTGGCAGATCGATTCAAAGACTGGAGGTAGCATAACGTAGGTAGCATATTCTTCAAGCAAGATGTATATATATATATATATATATATATATATATACGTATATATGGCTTGAATTATATTACATTGAAGACTTTGACACTGCTATCACATATTCCTTATCTACTAGATAAATGTAAATACATATAATACATATATGTTTAGCTTTCACATAATCTACCCCATCACACAAAATAGATACACTTTTTTAATGTATTTTTTGGAAAATTTACAAAACAGTCATGCATTTAGCTGTTAATTAGACTGATATCAGAAGGTATATATGAGCTTGAACAGGTTCTTTATGCAATATTCCACTGTGTCACAGTCCCTTACAAATTTATGATGGGTTTTGACTTGCAAGAGTTATTTAGAAACTTACTTGGGTGAAGAATTTTTTTTTTTTTTGTTTTGAGCGAGCAATACAGATTGAAACTATACGTGACATCTGTATGATTTCTTCATCAAAAATGCCAACTAGCTTGTTCATTGATTTTATAATGCGGTAATCTCTCACTGGTAGCTCATTTAAACAAGTAGAGAAAATGTGTATTCTTTCAGTCAGTACCACATATTATATCCCACTATATAAAAGTAAAGTGGCCCCTTATAGTAAAGCGTGAACACACCACAGTACAGCACAGTGTGAACAGTGTGAAATTCTTTCTTTGCATTTACCAAGTAAAGCAGTGGGCTGCCACCATCGAGGGGCACCCAGAGAGCACTAACCACTAGGACACCAGCTACCCCAAATCAAATTCAAATCAGAATAAATGGTGTCCTCTATCTAAATGTATATGGTGTCCTCCATTCAAATAATTTATTCTGATTTCAATTTGATGAAAACATATTCCTGTCCATTTTAATGGAAACCGAATGAAAAAATGGAAAAAGCCCAAAAGGCAGAATTGTAAATATAAATTCAATGTAAATGCAGCTCATTACCTGAATATGTAATGATTCACGTGCTTATGTAATTCCTTAGTTTATGTAATTATGTAGTTCTGTAGTCAGTAGTTTCAGCACCGTCTTTTAAGGGTTAATTGATATGAGATGGATGGAAAGACATTATTGCCTATGTAGGAAATTTAACAGATGCTACTCATTTGTTGTCGCAGTTCCAGATGCTATGATAATCCAGAGTGAATTCATACTGGGCACTGTAATAAATAATTTGGCTTCACAGAGGATGCAAATATCTCTCAAGTGACACAACAAAACTGGCGAGACTGATTGCCAGTAAGTGCTAGCAGTCGTTCTTCTCACCAGAGCTGGGCTTCTGGGCAGTGCTGCTCTCTGCAGGGGGGGCGTGAGTGGACGTGGATGTCTCTGCGGCGAGTGTTGACGTTTCTGTAAAATTAATGCAAGGTTAATTTCACGTTGCGTGTAAAGAAGTAGTCTATTCTAATAACAAGTCAAGTAGTCCAGCAGCTACCCTGAAATGCTGCTTAGCCACCCTTAATGCAGCACATTTATATTGAAATGTCAGTATGTACAGACTTTTCCCAAACATTAAATGCAAATGCAATTAATCTGGACATTATTTCAGTCTGCAAGTCACACAACTCCCTTGGTTCATTCCGTTTTAGTGCGTAAACCTAATTTACCTATGAAAAGTTTAGGGCTGGCTCAAAAAAGTTTAGGGCTGGCCCTTTTGGCCCTTCAAACACTCCATATACTATTATACCAAATACTCGAATACAATCCGAATACTCATGCTCAACTCTGCTTATATATGTAGCCAGTAATGACCATTTGTTTGTTTTAATACCCAGAATATTGCTGGTTGTGTTTGTTTCATACATACACACATCCCTTCTGACAAACATGTTAAGAGAAATATTACATTACACTGCGTTCCAAATTATTATGCAAATCATATTTTTCTTAGATTTTCCAAATTACCTATATGAATTGCAGTTATTGTAAATTTCCAGTCATCAACTATTAGAGTACAATTGAAAGGTTTTTGAACAAACTGCCCAATGATAACAGTATATTTTAAAA
>JBBPCX010000088.1:30309081-30343918 GCA_037974365.1 Hydrocynus forskahlii | reverse complement strand
AGTACTACATGCTAAAGGCTTACGAAATAGTATCACTCAGTACTATGTGAGGAAAAGAGGAAAGATCAGTCCACGCACACAATCACATGCGAACACACCTGTGATCTGGCATCCGTAGAGCTCAAAGCGCAGGGCAATGCCATTTTTCCAGGTTTGGGGTCTAATGCGGACAAAACGGGCCAGGACAGGCTGAGGAACACGGTTCAGCACCACTTCAGATGGGTCTGTGTTTGCATGGAATATCTGCAAATAGACAGCAAGGACAATCAGTTGTATTTACATGTTGGCACTGAAATAAAACTCATGGAACCATGAACAGCATGAAGCGGCACAAATGTCACCATGGTGATAGAGTGAAAACAAAATTTTTTGAATGGAACATTCTGCTGAACAAAATTTTCTGTTGTGGTTCTACTGAAAGATCTCATTTGCCATCACCCGCCTGTGGTCATATAAGCCCAGAGGTTGATTACTTTACAAGTAACTTTGTTATTAATGATCATTTATTAACTAGTACTTATCACTAGAAATAATATAAGTAAAATAAAAGCACAAATCCTGTACTTCCAACAGGTACCACACCTGTGAATGATTTATTGTATTATGTGTCATATATTTTACTCTGAAGTCATTACAGTGCATAATCAGCTTTGATATTTTGTTATGTGATGTTATGTACAGCAAGGTAAAACTGGCTCATCTTGGACCAGTTTCAGTTTAAAAATGTGTTTACTGCATGATCAAAGAACAAGACTAGTTAGTATTGAAGACTTTGATGAACCAAGATCTACTTTGCCTTCTTGGACACTCAAGTTCTGTAACAGCGCTTAAAAAAAAAAAGGTCTCACTTGAAATCTATGCTCTCTTCCTGAACTGCTGTTGAGGTATGCTATGTCTGTAGTTCCTCAAGAGAAGGCAGTGGCTGTTGTAAGGATTAGGAAGTCCATGCCAGGAAGGCTCTACTGCTGATGAAGGTATGAGTACACACATATTTTTCATCAGCATCAGCCTTCCTCAATGAGCCACATCCTGCCAAAAGCATAAATATAGCTCCACTAATTCATCTTACATTCTTTTCATCAAACAGTAAACAGTTGAACCATCTTCAACCAAGCAGACTGACGTAACATTTGCCGTTGGCTCCTGGAGGAAGCAGCAGTTGATGTGTAACCAATTGAAAAGTCTGAAAAGCAATTGAGTGTCTGTGAGCTTTGAGAACAAAAACCTAACACCAATCAACCTGCCCCACTTTTGTGTGAAATTGCTGCAGAAGTAGTCCAAAACAATATAAAAACATGATCAGAAAGTAACAGCTTTGTTACATTCTGGTTTCTGCAGTGAAAAGTCTCTCTGTTCTTCTGGAAACCACAGAAAAGCAGACCTCAGGACCTCTCTGTGAAAATGACGAGACCTAGATAAGGGCTGATATCACAAGAATGCCCCATGCAGAACCCAATGACTGGCAGTAAAACGCAGCATCAGCTCAGGGGACTCCACAACTCCCCTAAATGAGGAAAACAGAAACGCTGATGTGAAAGAGCTCAAGTCTTCTGTTGCATAATGGCTTTCCATGATGTGTTAGCCTTGTCAGGCTGTAGAAAACACTGTTTGAAGATAGAGTTGTTCAAGTAGAAAATCAGTGGTGGTTCCTGTATGGTATATTCTGGTAATAACACCAACAAAAACTAGCTGTATTTGTATGGTACGCTAATTCAACCAGCGAGGCTCAGGATGCTTTGATGGAATTGTGCAATAGTCAGAGTTTATTGTCTTCTGAAAAGAAGGTGTAACGAAGCAGTGGAAGGCTACATTTCACTTATGGAAAGCTGAGGCAACCATATTCTAATACATAATTTCATGCTGAATTTAACATGTTAACCATAAAATGTGGTCAGTTCAAAAATGATGGCTATATGTTATGTTTTATATTTCCCACTGTATTTCAGCCAATAAACTGAGCATTAAAATGTTCAGAAAACAAGCCATTTTTATGTTTGTTCCCTGTAGGAGGTGTGCACTATTTTACACAGAAAATGAAACAGCGTGTTCAACCTTGACATACGGCTTTTTACCAACATCCTGGGTGGAATCCATAAGGTAGGTGAAACACTCTGACAAAGTTATCACAGATCCACTGTCATGTTTATTTCTGTTAAAGGGACTTTTAATTTGAAAGAGGTGTGTGTCTTTAGTCATTCCCTTGTCAGCTGTTTTGTGTTTAGTTAAAGTGATTGTGTTTTATGATTGGTTTCTGTCTTTTGTGTATTTAAATTCTTTGAGTTCTTGTCTTAGTTGCTGGTTATCCTGCACAAATACCCTCATGCTACCCGTTCCTTATGTGTCTTAGTTATGGTTTGTGTTTAAAGGCCCTTGTGCCTATTTATGTTCTGTTGTGTAGAGTCTGTGTCTCTTTGTAATAAAAATTCCATCCAATGGAACCTGCGCCTTGCCTCATCACGCCTCAGTCAAAGCCGTGACATCCACATTCTTTGACAAAAGCCAGACAAAATGTCTTCTACTTCAAATCTGAAGACTAAAATTTCATCACTGCAGATAAATATTTTGATAAATATCTGCTTTTAAAATTGATTCCAGTCTATTTTGGTGCTCCTGCAGTTAGGTCTTGAGTTTAATATTTTTCATCCAATTTAATTCTTTTAAAATATTTAAATTTAAATATAACTATAATTTTAATTGAAATATTCAATTTGATTGCATTAATAAAACATCTGACAATTCAGCTTCCAGTAGGACTTTCCACTAGACTTTCAAATAGGATAATTATTATTATTATTGATTATAAATTATTCCAACATTACAAAATCAAATCAGCTGAACTGTGACTTTAAGATGAAGGCATCCTGATGAATGGTTGCATTCTTCCACCCAACTAGTTATGTTAGGTGTTACCAATAGAACCCGTGAACCTGTGTTACCAGTACAGCTGAACATAGACTTGCTTCACTTGATATAATGCTTTTAATAATTTTCTCTCCTTTCCTTGCTTTTCTCTCTCTACCTTTCTTGTTTTCCATTTCCAGTTTACCCTGTCCTCTTGTCTTTATCTCTTTCTTTTAATCCAGTGGCCATATAATGTTTGGCTAGTGTTTCACAGGGCAGAAGAATCCATATGGAACACTGCCCCCTTGTTGCCCCTGCTTACCCATCCTCACGTCCGTTTTCACTGGCTGCTCAAGGCTGTGTGTGTGTGTGTGTGTGTGTGCATGCTGTATCCACAGGGACCCTTACAAAGGAGCACAGCCGTAATGGTTCAGTGGGGCAGTCAAAAACAGGAATGAGGGAGGGTGACTTGAGGTACACCCAATTAAACCGCGAACACGAACATAAGAGTGTTGTGACTGGAAGAACCAAAGAGACAGACAAACAGATGCACAAGACAGACACCCACACAGCAAGCAGTCAAATGTCAACAGTTTGCTCAAGCACAAGGTCATATAAGGTTAGCAGTCCTACTGGCAAAAACAGGAAAAAACAGGAAAATGCTGTTTTTATTTATTTAGTTTTTATTCCTTTCCAAATTGCCTCAATTCATGTTGAACATAACATGTTGTGCGGCAGATTCTGTTTGGAAAAAAATATATAAGTTTTTTTAACCATTCTTTGTTAAACCATAGACATATTTACCTGCTTTTAGAAACAAAATGGCAACCTATAAATGTGAAAGGGTTCTAGTCCATTGCAATGCAATATGGCACAAATGCGCACCCTTGGGGCACCACTCCATTGACTCAAGGGATGCCACCTCAAGGTCTGAGATCCAAGGTTAGTTAGAATCAATGACAAAGCCTGCCCTACATGTAATTGTGGACAGAGTCATCTTATGAACAGATCCAAAATATCTGTTAACACTGAATTCAACTCAGGAATGAGATGGGTACATATGGTCATATGCCTGTGTTTGGGTGAAGGTAAGGATTACACTTAATCCACCAAAATTCATTCACAAGCTCCATGATTGCTTTTTAGTGAGAGTGTAAACCGTTGAAAATCCAACCAAAATCGTATTTACCTTATGCTGACTGTCCAGTTGCCTGAGAAAGTGTAATCATGGGAGCATATATACAGTAAGACTGCTGTAAGCCTGCCAAGATATGAACATGCGTATGGACCATACGTTAATTACATGGAGGAAAAATTGGGCGGCTATCCAGCACTTCCATACCAAGCCAACCCCCTAGTGGTTCTTATATTTATGAAGAGTGTGGCCCTGTAGGGATAAGCCGTTCACGTGTTAAGCCATTGCTTGACCTATCAGCATAGCTTTGTCAACAAGGTCAAAATCTGCCTGACAACGACAGGGATAAAGTAAATTGAATAATTTAGGCAGCCTATGTTATGTCTCAGCTAGTGACGGGTCATGAAATTATAACGACCACATCCTGCGTCCCTCTCGCACGCAGTAGTAAGTGTGCTTGTATGTTAGTGTGTGCATGCGTGTGTGTGTGTGTGTGTGTGTGTGTGTGTGTGTGTGTGTGCATGTTTGGGCAGGTCAGTCATCCCAAGCAGACTGTTAGGGGACGTGAAGTCTCTAAGTCTTTAAGTATTGATGATCTCGGTGAAGGCTTAGGTCAGTCTGGACTGAAAGACAGGCATGAGGGGGAAGAGGAAAAAGGAAGAATGAAAACTACAAAAAGGTGGGTTGATAGAGATGGCAAGGGGTTTTGGTCACTTCCATGCCAGGGATAGAGCTGTGCTCTCACCAAAATGAATGACACCAAAAGACATGCAGAATGAAAGGGTCTGATCAAGATATGTTATTGGGAAACACTGTGAACAGTTGGAATAATCTCCAAAATAAAACCATAGTTTTACATCCAATGTGCTGATACCAGACCTAAACACATGTTTATGGAATTATTATTATAGAATTATTCCACCGTTCTACAACAACTGTTCCTTCAACCAGACCTAAACACAGGGATTTTAATCTTCAAAATAATCCCACAGCTCTACTCCAACTGCACATCTAACTAGAATTAAATGCATTTACTAATCTCCAAAATTATCTCATAGTTTCACATCAGCTGTCCCACTAACCAAACCTGAACACAGTCTTATTAGCCTCCAAAATGATTCTATAGTTCCATACCAACTGTCCTACTAAACAGACCTAAACACAGTTTATAATCTCCAATATAATCCCACAGTTCTACAGTAGCTGTCCTTCCAACCAGACCTAAACAGAGATTAATTAACTTTGCAAATTTAACATCACTGAGAAAGTCCTCAGGGCACCATTTCCATCAGATTCCGCCAGTCGTGTAAGAGGGTTAATACAAACTTCTGGCGAACTTGAAGTAGGCTTCAGCAGACATCGCTCATGGAGTTGCCCAAAATTAATAGCAAAACAGACAAAGTTCCCTGTCATTAGTGTTTGAAAGTGAATGTGAAAGTTAAAGAACGCGCATGCAAAGTCTGTGAGACCAGAGGGCACAAGGCTGGAGATCTCTTCACAGACCCTTGCTCTTCCACCTTGGCTCAGATAAAGACGTTAACAATAAGAGCTGGTAGCTTGCCAGTTTCCAGAAGATGAGAAGGCATATGGAAACCGTGCTGTATATGTACACGCTCATGTACCAAATACTGAAGCATTCATTTCTAAACAGTGCTTTTTACTACCCGCAACCCCCCAAAAAAGAGCTTTCTGTCACAAAGCATAAAAAATGACAAGGCCTTTCTCCATTTCCCTCCTTCTACTCCCCCCTCCCCTCCCCTCCTGTCTCTGGCATGGGCACCAAGGAGAGGAACCAAATTGCTTTGTATGCTGTTTCTTTCTGCAGCCGCCAAGCTTGTGTGACAGATATATTGCTTGCCGTGTAAGATGGATTTATAGGAATTTCAATCATAAACAGGATGCATAGCAGTTTTTGGGGGGCCCGTGGGATTTTTCCCCCTCTTTATGTGTGTGAAAATGTTTATGTATGTGGCCTCGGCTGTTATGGGTTATATATGGGTTATATATTTCTGTGTGTTAGGTATAAATGAGGGACGTGTGTGTATGTGTGTACAGAGAGAGGCTCAGCATCCAGACAATTAATTGGCCCTAGCAAGTTTGATCTACAGCTGTGGCCAAAAACAGAATTGTCTATACCAGCCTTGGCAGTTTCTCATTCGCGAGGTGACAGACATCTTGCCTAACACAGAACCATCTTAGGTTCCCCTGCGGATATCAGAACACCCCCCATTGTGGACATCAAACATAACAATTCAAACATACCTTAAAATAAGGCTCTTTAAATGGTTGTTGCCTATCAAAAAGTTAAGTATATGTCTTAGGGTTATGTATAAAGTATGTCTGGTTACTAGAAGGTTTAAACCTCCATAGTACCCTGTGTGGAAGCTCTTCAAGCTATGGAAATCAAACTCTTTCTTCTATTCTTGTGTATAAAGTTGGGTCAGAGCAAAAATGCAAATGGCTTGGAGATCCCTAAGGACTGGATAGAGAGCTAGTGACTAAAATTGTTTCTTTTGGTTTTCGAGGGTCATCACCCACCGGTAGTGTTTATGAGTGGGTCATGAAGACGCAAGAGGCCAAACGAAGTGTGTTTTAGATCACTACCTTCTATACTAGCTGCAAGTACCGTCACACGCGTACATCAAGCTTCAAGGCTACATGCAAATACAAATGTACAAGATACCCCTTTTTATTGCTTTTACTGTCTTCTTCCCATGGGGTCCAAGTAGAGTATGCTTTGACAAAATAACATGCGTAATAAACTTTCTTTACAATTAATAATGGCATTAATGGCTGTTAATGGCTAGCAATGTTTTATTACAGAATGAAATTTGTTCTGATAATTTATGAGAGGATAATACATTTGCCATGGCATGTTTATGGCTTGATTATGCCAGTGTTTTAAAATAGAGTTGCCAGAATGTGTTTATATTGAATACTGAATGTGTTAATATTAGAGATGGGCCCGATCCGATATGATATCAGTATCGGGTCCGTGTCTCCGAATTCACATTATTTTACATTTATTAGATTTGCACTTTCTTTTCTACACAGTTGTTACTGCTAGAATAGACAGAATACTTGAACTATTTAGATGATTCAGCCAAGATTGTTGTGTTTTTGATATTTACAAAATTTTACAGCTCTTGCTGCTACCTTTTTCTGAAGTGTGACATAAATTCATTTGAAATGCCTTTAAATTCAGTGTAGTTGTGTATATTTTTTGCTCTTCTAATAAGTGGTTAGTAGTTTATTTATTCTGTGATGTAATCTTACTAACAAACAGCACAATTTCAACAAAAATAACGCTAATATTAAAGTAAAAAAGATGTATTATATCGGAATCTGTATCGGTATTGGCAGTCATGTTTCGGACCGGAACTGGAAAAACATGGACCGACCCATCACTAGTTAATACTGAATACCAATATTGAATTCTACACCAGTATCACCAAGTATTGTTATGCTTCATATTTTATAATGATACAATATTGCACTTGTTGACTGAAAAAACAAGCAAAACTGGACTGAAAGTGTTGGTATATTTCCCAACAAACAGGATTTCCACTGACATCTGTGTGCACAGACAACAGATATGTATATTTTGGGCTTTGGTATCCAATGGGTTCACTACAAGTGGCTAGTAGTAGAAGGCCTTACAGCTGTAGAACTGCTTTACCTTGACTTGTTTTGTCAAAGCAAGTGCCCTTTCTTTTGCATCTATATGTGTCTATATATATATATATATATATATATGTATGTATAAATAAATATATACATACCTTGATATGTCTTTGCTTATATGTCATTCCCTATATTCATTAAGTTTTATGTATGCTTATTTGTAAAAGCAAACATTTTTTCTAAAAAAAAAAAAAAAAAAAAAAAAATGCTCCCATTCTCCTTAGCTAAAAGCATTAAAAGGGCTTCCCCCTTAATTAGATACACTTGAAAACCACAGCATTTCCCTCAAGAGAACCATAGCAACCCTGAGAGTCCATTTTATGATGCATAGGCCCACTTAGATTTTAATGGAAACGTCTTGGCTTTGGGGCAAAGACTAAGCCCGTTTTAAATACTGGCCCAGCCTGTAGGTCAGGATGTACAACCAAGCATTCACGCTCAACTTTAATCAAAAGCTAACCCGCTTGAAAAAGACAACTGGTAATCTCAGTACATTTATTACAGCACTAACCCCCCGGTGTGAAGAGGGGTTAAGCTTTATTTTTCTGAGGTTATGATTAAACTGCACCCGGCACTAATATTGCAGGATTAGGGCTTCTGAGACATGGCAACCCGTGGGGGGAACAAAAAGCAAATGGAAATTTTAAAGTAAATGAAACAAGATATTTCTGCAAATATAGGCTCTGAGGTCTAAATGTTCACTGGGGACAATGACAACAGAGATTAGCAGCTATGCTAATTCTAGCCTAATGGAACAGTTTCTGTCAGGCACCTGATGTCTACGTTGGCCTTTTGGGCAAAGTAATTTGATTTCAGCCTCATAATCACTTGAAAAGATGTATGTCCTTCTAAAGCAATTGCTTATTTAAGCTACGAGAAACAATGGCTGAGCTTTGTGATTGGATTGGCCCGGTATACTTGCACCTGCCACCAAAACAGATTGGTTTTGTGGTAATCTGCCAAAAGCTAGCCACCTGGGAAAATCAATTAATCTAAAATAAAAACAAGTTTTCGAAACATGAGGTTCCTTCTTACCTTGAAAAAGAATTATGGGTTTTGTATTTACCATCATTCTTCATGATCAAATGGGAGTTATGAGAAAACAGTTTGACAAGCCCGGAAGTCATATATCTATCATAGACTCTGATTCTCCATTTCAACAACAAGTACACACAAAGACCATCCTCTCCCATGTTTGGGATCTCTGCAAGCCCAGGTGTGGGTGTGTGTGTGACCGGTCATGCAGGTGTGTTTACGGCAGCTAGTGCAAAGGCATGACGAATGGCCTTTACAGATAAGGGTGCACAAAGGCCTCTATTGTTCCCAGTTTACCAGATAACCATCCTTCAACCTGTTCCCATGTCACTTTCTCTGTCCATATATCAATGAGTGGGTCCCCTGAGACTGAAGTCACTATTCCCATTGGTCATTAAAGCCCCTCCCACCAGTGGCCCATGTCAATTAAGTCCAGTAGCCAAACCTCCTCAGGGACCATTCTAGCCTCTTACCTCAATCCATTATTGGAATCTTTGCATGCTAATATGGTTAAATTTAGCTGAAAAGTACATTCACGACAACAAAGCTGTGCTTCAAAGTAAGACCAAACTAAGCGCCAACAAAATGTGACAATAACATAACTACTTGTTAATAAAAATTAGATTTGTTTATAGTGTACTGGTAAATGTGTCCATCATGCAATATACACCCAGTGTTGATCCAGAAGATAACTGGAAACAAGAAGTATTCTTCCTCCCAAAACCAAGGCAACAAAGTATTTTTATTCTCAAAATAATTTCCATGATTTTCAGTGTAATGATGAGAGGTTCTGTAGCTTCCTCCAAGCCTGTGGTTTCTGGAATAAAAGAGCTTTTGTTTTCTTTGGGTTATGGATTTGTTTTTATTAATTTGTTTTTTGGTTTATGGATGTTGTTTTTATCATGACGTTCTTCAGATTCCACATAGGTTGTGGTGTGCAGAGAAAAGAAAGCAAGGTTCTTCCTACCTTGTGGTTCTTGCCATGGCGGTAGATCATCCAGTCTTCTCCATTGGTGCTGACCTCTAGCTTGAAGGTGGTGACATAGTAAGACTTCTGTGTCTCTTTTGAAATTGCTCCTTGGGTGGCAATACCAGTCAGAACTTTGAGGAAGTGTAGGTCCACCTGAGAAAGAGAAATAGAAGAAAATAAGAGAGTCTGAATGGTATGAACTAAGTTTTGGAGCTTGCTTCTGAAGGTTTCAGGGTTTTATCTAAACTAACAAAGTATCATAAAGCACAGTTATTATGAAAACTTGTCTGTTTATGCATCTTTTAAGACCAAGAACATGAAACGATCCACTTTGTCCAGTCCACTACAGAGGATTTGGTCTGCTGGCTTACGCCAGCAAACACACTACAGCTTTCATTATAAAGCTTCATCTGTGATTTATCGTTGGGGTGTCCTGAAGGAGAATAACCCCAGCACAAGGTGATTCAGCCTCTGATCCATCAAAAACACAAGACAAGTGTTTTCAGGCCGGAACGTAATCGCCATTCTGGAGAGGATGGCGAAAGAAAGCACGACGGAAGGAGGGGATCTAAAATCGATGGCGCAGTAGAAGATTGCTAACCACAGATTCCTGAGGAGTGCCCTCATCCATCATGAGGTGGTTACCGTCATAGCAGGCCTTCCACGCATCATCACTCCCCACGAGACAACAAACACAACGCTCATGGAGCGTGCTGTCTACCGAGGGGTAAGATAGAGTGCTCCTAAGAGGGTTGGTTGCGAGTGTGCGAGTGCGTGCGTGTGTGGGCGTGTGCGTGTGGTGCTGATAGAACAGTGGTGTTAACCAGTGGGCCATGACCCAAAACTTGGTCAGGAGCAGCCACAAAGTGGGTCATGAATGTATTCTTCTCCACACAAAACATTTTAATTTTCAACTTTTTACAAGTTTAGATGCAATTTTACTTCAAAAGGTACCTGCCACTTATGTCATTGGTAGGTTGTCACAAAACAGAGAAAATTAAAAGTAAATTAGTCAAATAATTGAAAACACTAATTGACACACAGCAATTTTTGACAAAAGATGGCTTGAAACAAATGATACTATATGATACTAACTAGTCTTTAACATAAAGGCACTATAGGAGTGATGCCATGGAAGAATGTTTCAGTGGTGGATTCTTTAAGGAATATTTTTTGTAAATTAGATGTGTGAGAGCAAATAACCTTTGAAAGAACCTTTATGTAATGTAATTGTTCTAGACTAGGGATGCCAAACCCTGGTCCTGGAGATCTACCATCCCAGGGAGTTCCAACACCCCTGACTGTATTCAGTTTCTTCTAAAGACCCTCATTACCTGGATCAGGTGTGTTATCTATGGGTTTGAGATTAGAGTTTGGGTAGTAGATCAAGTCAGAATCAGAATCAGAAAACTTTATTGATCCTGGAGGAAACTGCTTAAAATCCAGGATGGAGTAACACTGCTCTATTGCAATTCAAGGTTTCTCTTAGAACTGTATGTCCAAGACTAGAACAAAAGAGGAACCTTAAGTAGACAATAAATTAGAGAAGACCAGAAATCAGTACAGTTTGTGTGGAGTTGCCATATAGAAACAAAGCACTTGCTTCTGGGTTCTGACTTCATGACAAAGGACAATTGTGGGTACTGAGGTAAGACCAGCTCACAACCACTGGGACACATCCCCACCTGAATGTACTCTTTGTTGCTGTCTTCTGCAGGTGTCCAGGCGTTGTCCTCGTTATTGAGGCGGGCTAGCCGAGGGTGCCAGCGGCCGTCATAGAAGCTGGAGGAGGCTGTGATCTGCTCGTCGGAAATCTTCCCCGACTCCATTCCGAAGGGGCTACTGCAGTGGAAGGCTGGGAAAGTGGAAGTGAGAGACAGAAAGAAGAGAAAGAGATAACAAGAAACTTTTCAAAATTTCCATTACAATACAAGAAGCAGCGACTGAACAAGCAACTCAAAAGGTGCCTCTGTTGGGTTGATGGGCGAGGAAGAGATTGTGTTACCATTGGATAAACAGACAGAGGAAAAGGTTGGAAAATGGAAACAAGATAGAGATAAGGCAAGACAGACAGATAACGGCTTATAAACAGCTAGATAAAGGGATAGAGAGGACAGAGGTACTCATCCTCTCAACTTACACTCAGCTTGCCTCAATGACAGTTCTAATAAGACAGTCCATTAATAAACAATGAATGGCTCTGATACAAATCTTCATCATACTTACTGTCGCTGACTTCCTTGTGGGTCATATTGTAGCGGGCAGAAAAGCCATCCTTGGCTACGGCCATATCAGTGTGGAAGGACAGAGAAAGGAGCCCAGTTGAAGATACAATCTCTGGAGGGATCTTGGTGCCGCAATATCGCCCAATCAGCGGTGCCACTGTCAGAGGAAGTCACAGGAAAAACAGATCAGAAACATGAAGAAAAGTCTGACAGTATTAGCCTGTGTGGTGTTCACAAACCATTATACTTTACAGACTTGCCAGGCTAACAATGGACTGTACTTTAATGAATAAATAACTCCTTAATCTTTAAAATAAATACTACAAAACCAAGGTAAGATGTCTCCTTCTGTACTTAAAGCTAAACCTTCAGCATTAGCTAGAAAATAATCGCTAAATTACCAATGATGGCGTGGCACAAATCTGGGACATAATTTCCATTAGCATTTGGCCCATTAGTGGCCCATATGGGATGAGGGTACAAGGAAATGCCAGGACCCACATATGTTATGATATTTATAACTTTTCTGAATAAAAATGTAGTAAAATTTTTTACACTGCTAACCAATCAACCACTAGTTAAATCACCAGACCTATTACAAATGTTGGGCAACCACATCTGGCCCACTTCTGGGTCCTCATACTATATGATAAATGGGCCACAGGTAAATGCTGAATGTTTCTCCTTTTTTGGGCAATAAAAACTGTTTGGGTTTGAGAGGTCTTTATAGAACTGATTAATAAATGCAAGGTTCAGTGAGGATCTTTTACTTTGACAGCAACTTGATAGTAATGCTAAACATTAGCAGTGTAAATTTATGATAATGAGAACATTGCTAATAGTCACCTCAATCACACACACTCAAAATGTAATGTTAGATTATAGGCAATTAAAAATAAGACCTGGCAAGGACAGGGTTGATGTTGTGTCCATTTTAAAAATGTTATGCTGATGACTGGCTTAGAAGATTCTGTTGACAGCAGTACAGCCAGAAAGCCGAACACTCAACAGGGATATTCCCCACTCTTGAGAATGCCTGATGAGACATAGCATGATTCTCTGCTCTCAATCCAACTCAGTGCCCTGGATTAGGGGGGCTTTTCTTAGACTTCTTTTACAACATCTGTCTGCCAGAGCCTTTGATTCACAGCCCCTACACCTCACAGGCTTATTGTTCTGTTGTTGTTTTGAGGGGTCAGGTAAAGGGTATGAGAAGTCATATAAAGAGAAAATGTCTCAAGAAAGACTTTGCCCATTGGGGAACTATACTGGAGAATCTGGAATACTTCGTGAGTTTTGAGATCGAGAAATATAAAACTTAAAAGGGTTCTTTGGAGAAATCACTTTCCGCTCCCTAAAAAAACCTTTGCTGGTTCACAGAACTATATCATAGCAGGAGAAAATTTACTAACTAAATTTACTTTACTATCTTTACACTATCGTTTCATTTTAAGATTGCTGTAAGAAAAATTAATGACCACTGAGACGTGCACCAGCACCCAACTTGACCCTGGTTAAGGATAAGCAGTTAAGATAATGAATGGAGTAATGGGTATTAGGATACAATTATATGCAAAAGACTTGTTTACATATTTTTAATTTTGAACAATGTTCACATTATCTACAGAAAACCCATTTACTGTTTATTTGCTGAACAGAACACATCTGGACATAGAGGTTAGACACTGTCCTACACAAAATTATACTTTATGCATCTATTTTTTTTATTCTTGAACAAATAAATATAAATAAAGTGACTGTTGTAGGAATACAGTCACAAGTGTTTACAAGTGTTGGTGCATCTGATGAAACACCTGTTTTATTTTAAGCATATTTTGTTATAACTTGTTTTTTGTAATCCAGTGTTTTTTCATCATCGTAAGAGATTGGGAGATCTAACCAGCAGGTGACAAAAATAGGTGTAAAAAATGACATTTGCTACTAATAACATTAACTGTGACTTAACAATGTTGGAATGACATTGTAACTCTTTATGTAAAACATACGCCATTTTGGCAAACTGCTGAGTGGGAGTGACTTCCCCATCAGCGCTGATATAAAGTGTTCCTGTGATCCCGTACCGTAAATCTGTGACAGCCCATGAATAAAATCCACACCTGAGAAACCTGCAAACACTCTGACCGCTTACATGCCTCAGCCAACACCAATTTCAGTGTCAGTTTCAGCACCAATCTACCTCTCTTTATCTACGGTCTTCCACCAGAGAGATAAAACAATCCTAAAAAAGGAAGGAAGGAAGCTCTTCAGATAAGGATGGACTGAGGAGGGCACCGACAAAGGGCTTGAAAGGGAACAGCGACAGACGAGGAGGTGGTGAAAACAGGAAATAAGTCATGGAGGAAGCCTCTGGCCTTTAGGAGGTGTCGGCGTGTGTTCTTGAGAAGCGGGAAAGGGCTCAGCGGCAGGCTGGCATTCTCAAAACCTCCAGTTTAAAGGAGCACTTCACGCTCGCTCAGAGGAGCGCCGAAGATTTGCTGCATATAAGAAGTGAGATGAAATGCAGTTGGAGATGCAGTGGAGAGGAGCTTGGTTTTTATTTGAAGCAAAATAAAACTTAATTACCTTATTTATTCCATTCCCCTGGGTTGGCCACATTTGATGTTATGGCCCCCAATACATTAGACAGTGAAATAGTGTATGCGTAATTAAGTGTGCAGAAATGTGGAATAGGGATGTCCAAACATCCCCCTATTCTACCAAAACGACATCGTTTGAGACCATTTTCAGCTCCCCGGCCATCAGAGGTGCTCACCCTGTGGTAGGCCATCCCATACTTCCAGCCAGTCATATTTGCAGTCACCCTCGGCCATCAGCAAGGGGTCATTCTCCAAGTCAAAGGTTTTGAATGTGAGGGTGACCTCAGTCTGGGGCGGGGCGATTATGATGTAGAAGCATTCCAGGTTGTGGGGGTACTTGTCGGGGAAGTCAGGCGACTCGATCACACCGGTGGGAGCGCTGAAGTTCCGGAAACAGTGCTCTGAACCTGTGGCACACAGAAATTTTTTTTTAAGAAAATGATGAAACATGATATGCTAATCTGGTGAACCTCTGGAGAGCCCATGAAAGTAAATAAAACACTGAAAGCCTTTGATGTCTCTTCACAGCTCATTTAAAGGTATGCACCCTTCAGGTGGAAAAATACAAATTATTAGAAAATGTTTTTTTTTTCTCCAAGAGATACATAGTTTATATGTTTAACACAGAGCAAAATACTTCGGCTGATTTCACTTATTTATATTTTCATCACTGTATGCTACACTGTAAAAACTAAAGCAAAATATCAGATATATATAAACAGCCATGGAAAAAAACAAGAGGCAGCATCATTTTTTTTCTGGTTGTTGCTTTTGCAATTTGTGGTAGTGTGTCTGTTTGGTACACTGTTGACCACACTTGATGCAAAATTCCAAACAAAACAATATTTGGAGAATATTTAAAAAGAATACATAATTTATTATACCCTGGAAATACCCAACATTCACTATTATATTACATTACTTTACAATTGCAACAATAGTTTCATTCCATCAGAAACTGATTCAGGATTGAAGCTGCTGGAATACAGCACATAGAAAAGCTGCTCTACACACACTTCTGCACTCACAACACATATGGAGGCGTTTTTACATAGCTGACACTGCAATAGTTCATAAAAGAATAGCAACCCGTGCATTTTACACACAAACCCAAAAAGAGGAAAGTGGTCTCTTATTTCTTATTTTTTCCATGACTATATATATATATATATATGTGTGTGTGTGTATATATATATATTCATACAGAGAGAGACTAACTAAACTTTGATCTAGACACCGTGCAGTGAAACACACATATAAGACCAAGAATAGCACAGATATAGCTCCCTATTCCCTACACGGAAAGCATTGGCCCCCCTAGTAAGTCGCCACGCCGCCCCCTACACACTCTAGTGTCGCTCATATGAACATAGTTCACAATCAATAGCGTCCCCCCCCATGGTCAGTTAGAAGCCAGCCTGGTAGATCCGCTCTGACGCCAGCCCTGTCCCTACATAGTGCACTAATTAAAATACAGGCTCCTCTATCCAGTGTATAGTACATCTAACAAAGGGCCACTGGCGTGATTCAGTCATGTGTGCAGAATTCTTATTATGGAACACTGTTCCATTTCTTTGAGGGGACTTACATCACTCTCAAAGTTGTGACAGGGTCCAATGGGCTGCTAAAGTAAGAGAACACCACTGTAAAAACTGTATTTGGTTAAATTATATGTTAATAATTATGTTGTATTGGTTTCTGGCAAACCAACACATTCAATTTTCTTTTGCACCAAACCCCGAAACACATGCTGGACACAATGTCTCCTACACAGTTCGGCCATGTGTGAATATTTAAAAGTTCTTTACGATATGATGTAGCCTAAACAAGCACTCTCAATTCTTATAAACATTTCAGAAATTTCTGCAAACATCTGGGATGGAGTTTTCAGTGCAGTTCACTATTATTCACATGTGTTTCACAGGTGCCCTGAGGAGCAAGAACAGTTGCACAAGAGGGGCCTGAGCCCGCAGCACTTGGGCCCGCATTGCCACCCATCAGGCAGCGTGCCTGCTGAATGCAGAGCGGAACAGGGAGAGAAACTTAATGGCCGCAAGAGAGAGAGACAGAGAGGCGGGAGAGAGAGAGGGAAACAGGCAAGCTTAATGAGAGAGAA
This sequence comes from Hydrocynus forskahlii, assembly GCA_037974365.1. Taxonomy (NCBI): domain Eukaryota; kingdom Metazoa; phylum Chordata; class Actinopteri; order Characiformes; family Alestidae; genus Hydrocynus; species Hydrocynus forskahlii. The sequence continues at coordinate 30,327,315 of JBBPCX010000088.1, read as the reverse complement.
CGGGAGATCAAGAGGGAGAGATAAACAACAAAACAAACAAGCCTAAGTGGGAGGCGGCAAGAGCCCATGGCTCATCTGCCATGCAGATTTATGCATGCCGAGTTGCTCACCTTGAGCTCTGGCAGCTGTGTGGCCCACGTTAAACTTCCTGACGTGCTTTGCTCTCACCTGAAGTCGTGGCACAGGTCCTGAGTCATTGCGAGTGCAGTTGTGGACGTGCACATCAATGAATGAAAGCCATGGTGCTCCATGACCAAGCAGGGGCAGCTCTCTTCTCTCTCCCTCTCTGACTCTCTCTCTCTCTCTCTCTCTCTCTCTCTCTCTCTCTCTCTCTCTATGACACTGTATATTCCCTTTCCCCAACATTCCTAATGAATGTTTGCACTCATGCTGTGAAAATGTTTAAAGGGGTACATTTCTGAGACAGAGTGAGCCATTATGTCCAAATGAAGCAAAATTGGAATTGTGATTTTCTCAGAAGTGGCCTAGCCTAGCAAAATTACATAAGGTGCTAATGATTCCACCATTAGAAAGACACTGAAAACACAAGGTATCTATGGGAGAGCTGCGAGATGAAAATTATATTACCAAGAGGAATATAAAGGCTTGTCCCATATTTGCCAAAAAATCCTTCACGATCTCCAAGCTTTTTTGGAAGTTAAATAAAACTAACACAATATTCCACAATAAACATGGTGATGGTAGTGTCATGGTGTGGGGATGCTTTGCTGCCTTGGGGCCTAGATGACTAGCAATAACTGATACAAACATGAATTCTTCTCACTAACATAAACTCATGTATGTAAATGTCTGGTCTTCAGGCTTTGACCTGAAGCAGCAAGACTATAATCCAAAGCATAAGAATGAGTCCAATTCTGAATAGCGTAAAAGAAACAAAACTTAAGTGGCCCTGTTGATGTCCTGACTTGAACAACCTTGCTGTGTTGGATCTTCAATGGGCAGTTGATGTCCAAAAGCTCTCCACTGCAGCTGAATAATGCCGTCATCCAGCGAAGCCTGTGGGTCAACCACAGATGTGAAAGACTGATCTCCAGTAATTGATTGTAATTGATGGGACCACCAGTTACTCCATTGTAACTCCAGCACCAAACTTAAGAAGCAAACCTCAGGTCTCAAGCACATTCCGTATCGTCAAATTTGCTAGAAGCATTTCGTAAGTGCCTGCAGAAATGGTTTCCTATCGCTGAATTAGAAATGTTCTACATTCTGACACCAGTAACAACCTACCTCTACTTTTTTCAGAAGAATTGTGAGTCAGGGTCAAAGAATAACCAGGGCCTTAGGGTTCTGAAACCCATTCATACAGCTATCCATGTACAAAGGTCACTTTGTATATGTGCTTACAGCAACCAGGTCACCTTTTCCTGACCTACATACCATACTGAACATAAAGACTTTCACAAAAATACACACAATTTCCCTTACGTAGAAACACTATTAACAGATTTGTGCCTGAAAAGGAGCTTGCAAGGCCCTGTTATGCTATAAACACAAACCCCACTCACCCCTACACAGCTACGCACACACAGAACTGTGAGCCCACTCTTGCCTCATTTTACATTATTCTCCATGTTCTGCTTCTGCACCCACAAACAGTGATATTAATAGCTCAGCATAAGCATGTGTGGAGGCAGGTAGTGGCAGCAGCTCTACGGCACAATTTGTGCTGGAGAAATGCATAACAATCTTCCAGCAGCTAAACATCAGCAAGAAGCCCTTCACATGACTCACTCAGCACAGTGAGTGTAAGTGTGTGAGGACCATCACTGGCACTGGCACCCTCAAACCATTTACATTAGATATCACGAGGCCCAGGAGAGTAAGACACAGACACCAATGAAGTATGTATCAGAGCTTTATGGATACAGAAAAGCAAAGGAGTAGCAGTTTTGCTTCCTGATAAAGCGAGTGCATCTGGTATATGATAATCGCTGAAATGCCACATTTCTGTGAGAACATATAAAAATTTTAACCGAAACTGACTACACACACAAAATCCAAGGTCATTTCAAAAGACAGAATGCCTGTGCAGAAAAGAGACTTGCACAGGTACATGTATATACATAGTCACATTTTAACATTAACATTATCTTTATAATACATTGTTGTATTTTCACTGGGAACAATAAAGTTATGATTCCAATTCTAAATCCTGAAAAACAAAGGCCAGTGCCTGTTTTCAAATTGTCTAAAAATATATAATACTTCTGGACATTGCATGTGTGTGTGTGTGTGTGCGTGTGTGTGTGTCAGGGTTTGTGTGTATGATTGAGGGTGTAGTAGTATGACTACCACTGGGACTTCTCCCTTGCTTCGTTTTTTTTACTGGGTCAGAATCATGCCTGACTGTGATCCCCTCCAGAAGTGGGCCGTCCTGTCAGAGCCTTCTTCCATTACCCTGTTTCCTCCCACTCTTTGACCTTGCCATGCGTGCCACGGCTGCGAGACAGACCCACACACACAGCAGGGGAGCCCTATGCATGAGTGCCTCATAACCGCTTATTAGTTCACGTTTGTGAGCACGCTGAAAACCGTCTCCTTTCGCTCCTTGGGCTTCCCTTCCTTTTCCTGTCACCAAGAGCGATCGCTCGGCACACAAGAGGTGTGGCCACAGGATGGCTCAGTTTGTTGCTGGGTAGAAACGTATCAGATTGGCATCAAACTTTGTGTGCCAACAGAAAAGACAGCACAGAGAAAGATGAGAGTTTTAAAGAGCTTAGCTATAAGCTTAGCATTAGCTGACCAATAGCAATGCACCTTCAGAGCAATGCTAATGCTGCACTGTACCTCACTGTACCTCACATTCTGTACAAGAAAATCCTTCTATTATTGTGCAATGAACCAATTCAAGCCATATCACCCCCTATGTTTCCTGTAGTGTATTGCAATCTGTCAGACTGGCCATTCCTACCATTCTAGAGATTTTATAACATTATATGGCATTTTTAAGTGACTAATCGCTCATCAAGTAACATTCATAACACTTTTCATAACCAACCATGTTACTGGTTAATTGTAGAGTGTGGAGCTTCCTCCATGCATGTCTCCTCTCCTTAGCTCCTCCCTTTGCCATGTCTATCAGGGTAACCTAACAGGTCTACACTGAAATTATCACTCCTGAGCTTTTCACCAACCATCATAAAAACAGTTAGCAGGGTGTATTAACTTAGCAGAGACAAAGTAATAAAAAGTTCTGAAACATGCTTTTGCCAAATGAATAGCTGAAGAGCATTCACTCCCAACATGGATGTCTGACCCAGAAGAGAATGTGACACATATAGCAGAGTAGAACATGGCACACTTCTGACATCCCTAGGGTCTGTGATCATGCCTTTAATTGAGCAAGAAAACTTGGTGGAACGAAAGGCTACAAACTTAAAGTCCAATCTTCTGCATATACAGTCAATCAGACAAATCATGTTTGTTACCCAATGCTTCTAAACCATATTAGCAAGTCTAAGTGAGATTATTTAAAGAATGGTCAAACAGCCAAGATGAATCTGGTTTTCAAAATTTGCTTCTTTAGTTTAGAACTGGAAGCTAATTTCGCCAATACCAGTCAATAGTAAATAGTAACCCAAAATCTTCAAACCTTCCCTCAACCTTCTCACATAACATCCAGCTCCTCATTAAGGACTGTAAAGTGGTTTAGGAAATAGTAGGACTTACTTTCAGCATCAGGGATATGTGGAAATTTGTATGAATTTGACTTTGTATGAACATGGTCTGAGACAGATGCTTCCTTTACTTGCTGGCTGCATGAACATCAGAGCTCTAGTGTAAAACAAAAGAAGCAACTTCAGATGCCAAACATATATTGACTGATTGAATACACTAACAGAAAGGGGAACATTATGTAAACATGTTTTATTTTTTTTCAACAAACGATCGCTGTCTGCTGCTAGATATGGAGAAAGGGAATTTCCAAAGTCAAATTTCCTCCAGTGTAAAAAGAGGTGAGCAGGTAATTAAAGCTGTGACTCTGAATACCGGTTCTTTTCAGGATGGGAGGAGAGGGTGAGAGTAAGAAACTCAAGGCTGTTGTTAAAGTGGCAGTAAATTCCACAGGGCGACCAGGATGGCCTCCAGACTGCCCCGCCACAGGTGTGTGTGAAGGGGGGCCGATGCCGCCCAGGGCGACGGAGACCTCTGGCCCTAATTGGCCCTTCCTGTTCTTCCTGTGAATGCGTTATGAGCCGAAGGCATCTTGGTGGGAAGTCTTCCTCCACTAACCATGGCAACAGCGTCACAGGCACGTGTGTGTGGTAGGGGGTTAAAATCTGGTGTGACTGAACTGGGGCAGAAAAAGGGGAGCAGTAAGGGAGGGCAGGATCCTCTGCTGACTCTCGATGAACAGGAACTGGGGAACCCTGGAAGGCACGGGGGTGTTTCAGACTGCTCCCCAGTGGAACACAGAAGGCTATTCAGAGGAGAGGGATGGGTAACGGGGGTCACAAATAAACAAGACTAGTCAGGCTAATGGGTCACAGGTTAAGCCCTTTTAATGCTTTTAATTACTGGCTCCCCTATTCCAATCACTTAGGACAGTGGTTCTCAACCCCCCTGAGGGCCCCTAATTTTGCTTCATGCCTATGTGCTGCAAGATGGACTGGAGTAAAAATCCGGACTGTCTGTTGCTCCCTGAGGACAGGTTTGAGAACTATTGGCTCAGGAGGCATCCAGAGCTTCAAATATGACGAAACTGAGCTTCTGTCAACCTTGTTCTCAGTTTTAGTTCATATCATCATTCTAGATCTTTCTTTTATATATCTGAGCTACTGTGAACATCAAGGATCACCATCTACAGTATGGTGCAAAAGCCTAGGCACCTATGCAAATTGTTTAGCGCCATTTTTCTCCACATTTCTCGTCTGCTAGCAAAGTTAGCAGTAAAAAGTATCAAGATTAGTTTTGTTTGTAAAAAGGTAGTTGATATTTTGTGTGCTGGTGAGAAGAACACAGGTTCGGTTCTAGATTTCTCCTTGGTTCCTCCAGCTGTTGTATGGATTTGTGAAATTCTGTCAGGTAGCTCCTGATTTACTTTAATGAAGGACTGACTGAAAAATGCTCTCCTACTGTTTAATATATAATTTTATTTAACATATTTAGTAATGTTAATGTGAAAAAAACCCACTACTCATCTAAACAGTTTTACACAATATTTTCACAGGTGCCTAAGACTTGTACAGTACTGAATATAATCCTGTAGGTGTTAATTACATTTTTATCAAAGAAGACAAAGCCCCTTGTCATCTTCTAAAACAGCCCCTCTGCCAGCTCTTTTGTGATATCCTTTGGTGAACTTTTGTAAACTTAAGCTCTTGGTTCAATGCCATTATGTACACAGAACTGATAAGCATCTGTTACCTAGTGTCTCGGGGCTCAAGCTAGTCAGGTTTATGAGGTTTGCTAGTTTCCAACACCAACTAGTTACAAGCAACAAATTTGCACTATCAACAAGACAGTTGCAGCTCTGTAAAAAAAGAGCCCACAGCAATTTATATTTAAATCAGCATCTCTATGAGTACGACAACCATTCCATGCCAGTGTCTATTAAATTTCTACACAAGCACCTCATTCTGCTTTATGAGGTACTGCTTAAGTGATCCTGAATCAGATCTTATTAAAAAAAAAACTACTGCTGTAATCAACACTCTCCTCTTGCAATGTGACCAGTTAGATGGTGAAACTAGAAGAACGTCAAAGGTAATTATTGCCATTTTGTTTAAGAGTGAACAAGAGATTTGTTTTCTTTGAATTATTTAAGGTCTGGAAACACTGCATCATTTCTCTTTTTCTGATGTATTCTCATTTCCTTTAAAATATGCTTTAAAGAACAATATTTTTATTTGGAATTTAAGATAAATATTGTCAGCAGTTCTTAAAAACTAAGGCAAATCTGTTCATTTCAATACTTGCACCTATAAAATATAAAACCAAAGAAACGGAACAATTTTGCAGTGGTCTCTAATTTTTTTCCAGAGCTGTCTAAACGGACTAATCAGAACTTTAGAGCAGGTTAGCAGTGGATCCTAATCACACCTGGTTCGACCCACCAGTTAATTCCCCAGTTTAGCAAATGTGTTTGAGGGGAACTACTAAACTGTGATCCCAGGCAGGGCATCAAACCTCTGGAATCAAAGTACATTAGCTAGCATTATGTTGCGTGATGGTGAGAGGGGAGCCAGTCATGCTTTCTTCACTGCAGCACTGCCAGTGATCTCATGATATTGGGGCCGATGCTTAGATAGTTGTACCTCGTCACACCAGAGCTGACTGTGACACCGCATGATTTACACAAAAGAATTAAACATCCGCCATGGTGATCACTGTTTTCTCATATTAAATCCCATTCCAGCCATCCAACTGAATTGAAAAAAGAAGCAAACAAGATTACTCATTCCCCCGGGAGTCTGTGGGTGGGCTGGTCCAGCTGGGGTACGTAGCAGAGCATTGATTTCCTGCCGGTCAGTGAGATCTAGCAAGGATTTTTTGTTCCTGGTCCACGGGAAGTACAGAAGCGACACACCTCTCAGTGGCGTGTTTACAAAAGATCCCAATCTCCATTGAAGAGACGCCTACTCTCTCAAATAAAGGCAGTTGCACAGATAAACGTGTTCACGCTCGTTAGTTCGGACTACACTCTGCTGTAAACAAATAACAACTCGCAGCCTGTAAACTGTGGCCTTTGCAGAAATATGTGGCCTCTAAACCTGACATGTGAAAACAAACAGCAGTGAAGCACAGAGAAGCTTGAGCGCGAACAAAGCACTTGCGACATATGCCAACCATACACACCAACACAAACACTCACACGCAATTTACTTTACCGCTAACCTAAAAGCACAGAGAGGTCTTTCCCGCAACCACAGAAAAGCCGTTCATCTTTGTCAGTCATTCTTTACAGGAACAGTAACAGTAAGCATTATGAGAATGATATCACCGTAGGTTAGAGGTAATGCCTAGAAACAAAGGAAATGTCAGTGACATCACTTTTCCAGGGAATCACTGAGGAGTCATTCCTGCATTTTCAGTCATTTTGTGCAAATCACGGAGTAACAGTCTCATGCTGGCTTTGGAGATTCAGTGATTCAGAGATTCCAACCAGCTCTACTTCAGTCATGCACAGTGTTGGCATTTAGGTGTATTGCAGTACATGTATTGTAGTAATTTTATATTATTCTCTTGGCATCTACCATAGTATAAAATGTTCTCCTCTTTTCTCTCTGGCTGTCTTTTTTAATCTTTTCACTGCAGAAAAACCCTTAAAAAAATCTGAAGTACTTAATGCTTCATATATACTTATAGGAAAACTAGTATAACTAAAGTTAGTTGAAGTTGCCAGCTAAATAACGTTACATATTTCCCTATAATGTACTTAAACTTAATTTGGATCAGCAATTATGCTAGCTGAAACTTTTATACACTACATCCTAGTAGTGTATAAATCACAAAACAACTCATTCAAGTTTCTTTCTGTAATGAAAGGCTCATTATTTGAAGGCATGTTAAACTGACCCTGTATCTAAGTGTGAGTATCACCATCAATACTAATACCGTATTGGTATCAGAGTCAATATTGGCCCTTAAATGCAGAATCATGTCAGTGCAACACTCACAGTTGATAACACTGTAACTACACTCCCATGACTGGACTTAGGGTGCCCTGCTCTTAAAAATTGAGCCCAGTCACTCAACTCATGCTCCAGTGCCACCTCTCTGGTCTTTTGCATCAGCAGGCTCCGGGAAGCATGGGCTTCACAACAAATGTGACCACTACAGAACAATCCCAACAGCAAACTCCAAGCAGCCTAGCAGGGCCTTCCAGCCAGCTCCTCCAGTTGCCTTATCCCCAAGGACAGGAGATCAGAGGCCAATTAAGTGGGCATTCCTGGCATGCTTGCGGAGGGATGAAAAGAGTTAAGCATTTAGCCATCACACCCCCCCCCCTTCCACTGCCCCCTCCCTTTTCCCCTAAACTCAGTTTATTTTTTTTCACCCTCTCCCTTGATGTTTAATTGGTCTCCGAGCATTGTGATAATTCTGAGGGAACGTTTTAGGAGCACGTCTTGACGACTGTGCTACGGGCTGGGGATCCTGTGACCTTCTGGAACAGAAATGAAAAGGCTGCATAGGCTCATCCTACTAACAAGGTTCTTGGAGTAATGAGGGGTGCCTGGTAATCACAGGGAAAAAAACAACAGCCAAGATACTCTTGACCCTCAAAAATCCTTCTCCAATCAATGCCCCATCAGACGTGGCAGCACTTGACACACAAGTACGGTTGTGGTTGTGGGAATCTTGAAGAAAACAACTAAACAGAATGTCAGGCTGCATCTTCTGGGGCACTGGAAATAATGGCCATATGTGGACTTAACATCTTTAACAAAAGGTCAGTAATGAAGAGAGTGTGGTTCCACCAGTATACTCTACAGGGGTGAAAGTGTTTTCCTCCAAGCATGCTGAAGTGTCCACCTATAAAGAATGTGGAGGTGTTTCACACATCTTGGAAGAAGCATGTGCTAGCCTTCACCCACCAAAGTGTAGGATCATGACAGGGGGAGGCCTAGTTCGTGGGTGAGAATTAGCCACAACTAATACAACTGAAACAAACATTGCCACCACTAACTGCAACTCGACCAAGCTGTCCAATTGATCTTCCCACGTTTTGTGTGGCCTTCCCATAAATGTGCAGCAATAAAAGATGTGCATTTTGCATTTCACAATGCACAAGGCAAATAAACAGTGCAAGTTTAATACATAACACATGAAGAGACTGCATCTGTTTTGTTCCTGAAATAGTGCAAGAGGCTCAGTACACGGGGCCCAGTGTCTTAATTCTGCAGTACAGGGAGTGTACTAGTAAAAAGGTCAATCACTAGTTGACCTTGTTGTACATAATGAAGCATACAGAGGCAAATCCTTAACACACAATTCACCAATGTCAACAAGCCACAAATTCTCCCAAATTAACAAGCCTCACAAGACTCCCCAGTCTGCAACTCACTGACCACATAGCGGGTTCTAATCGAGGTAAACCTGAAAACAAGGAAGGAGTTCACTCACCAGTCTTGTGGATCTCATAGCGCAGTGAGAAGCCAGCACCCTGGTGAGCATAATCAGACACAAACTTGATGTGGAGGACAGGGCCAGAAGAGATGATGGCAGGAGGGGCGATGTTGCTGCAGTGCTTCCCCAGCAGGTCGGCTGAGTCGGAGCTGCCATCTCTTATCTCTATGAAGTCATATCTGTAGAAAAAAAAACAAAGACACACTGCTGGTTACTATGAGTGCTATCATGCAAAAATGCAATGGCTTAATGTTCATAGTACCTGATTCCAGGCAGAATTACATTAGCTGACATTGAGGGTAGAGCAGATTTGTCCTACATACAAGTGAAAAGAGCAATAAAACCAACCATGAAGCAGTTGACAGCCAAATCAAGCTTTGCCAGAAACAAAGCTTTCCAGAAAACAAAGCAAGGCAGGACTTTGTTTTAAATAATACATGGAAAATGCATATGATGTTTCAGGAAAACCAGAACAAACAAGCATTTTGTTTACAAAGAACGTCTAGGGCCGACGGTTATGTGACAAGCTCAGAGAGTAAGCAGCATGACAACACAACCTGAGACTGCTCAAAATGTGCAGCAAATTGAATTGAATTCAGGGGAATTTACGAGAAGCTTATTTGGAAGTGACCCAGGGTCACCTGTGACCTCTGAGTAACCTGTTGCCTTCCCACAACAAACACACATTCCTGCTTGTCACTTCAGAAGCTGAAGACAAAACCCAGCTGTCTCAGTGATCTCATTCTGTCTGCCGCCACGCCATCCCAAAATATCCATTCTGGTATCTAAATGACAGGTTGAAATCTCTCAGAAATCTAATAATGCCGAAGAGGCACCAATAAGATGTAATGTCGACTTGTCGTAAATCTAGGAAGGAATGAATTTGTTTGAAGAATGCTTAAAGCATCTTTGGAAACATCTGCAGTTCTTGATCCATTGAAGCTCCAAACTCCTAAACCCAAACTAGCAAACAGCTGCCTTGCTTCTAGCCTGATGCTTTAAAACCTCTCCTGGACCTAAAGCACAGCCAGTGAGGGCCACAAATGTATTCATAATGGCATAGGCTGCAGAGTGCTAAGGGTAGTATACACACATCTTGTCCTCTTGTCTTTGGTAGTTTGATTTGCTTTTTCACTCTAATGCCCCTAACAGTTGTTTAAGCCGTCTTCTTTAAGTTCTTCTTACACACCCTACCAACTAGCATCATGCTTGAAAATAGTCTGCCTCTGAAAATCCAGAGGAAATCCCAAGCAGGGAATCCCTGTATCTATCCATTATTAGGATGGTTCATTCCAAGGCTGGCTAACCATTAAACCTACTATTGGCAACACCATTTGAGGATGTGTCTGATTTAAGGTCTTTGGTCTTTTAGAGGGAAACATTTTCATTATGACACTCCTGATTGAAACTACACCAGTCAGTAACCTTGGTCCTGAAGATCTATCTTCTAACCAACCACACAATGTGCCACTTTCTTCAGTAAATAAACTTCTTGAAAACTCATTGACTGGTGACATCTGCAGCATGTTAGATGCAGGTTGGAGTTAAACCCTAAATTGGTGCTGTTGGTGCTCTGTTCCACTAAAGATATCTCTCAGTGCCAAGCAGTAAACATGTATTTCTCTACTGAAGTAAATAACAAACTGAGCATGCACATTCTGCTATGCAGACTGAGATTCTTCATTTCTCACAGTCCTTCTTCCATATCATTTTGCCACAAGGCACTTCCTTCATGGCCCTGTGGTCAGTTCTCTGACAAGACCAAAACTGGATAAAGTCATAATGAGACACCTTCTGTCTGGGTGCATAACTGCCGGCTCCACGTCACCCAAGGAATGTGTGTGTGTGTGTGTGTCTGTGTGTGTATGTGTAAGTGTGTGTGTATGTGTGTCTGTGTGTGTGTGGGTAAACCTGACACTGCATTAGGCCTCTCCGTCTGACATAGAGGCACAGGTGTGGCAGTGGTCTGCCCACTCCGGATCCCCGACCGGCTGCACGCTTAGAGAGTTCAGGTGGGCCGGTGCAAATTTAGACCTGGAACTAATCAACTTTCAAGATGTTCTACCTCAAAGTGGATTGGATACTGAATATAAACACACACACACACATACACACACACACACACACACACACACACACACTCACTCTACAGTTACAGTTCTTACTTCTACCCCTGGGGCCCATCTGCAGAACTGCTTCATAATTTCCTTTCTGGAACTGCTCTAAAATAACAGATTTTCCAAATGCGTGCTCAAGACTTGCACATTACTATTATATATAGAGAGTACTGTGCAAATGTCTCGAGACACCCCTCATGTCTTCATATTTAACTTCCAAAGAGCCAGACTTGTATTTTTAATGTGGTCTTGAGGAAAAGTTCTCCAGGCTTCCTTCCTGATGGACATTCAAAGTTTTTGGCTCTCATTTTAATTCCAGTCCCTGAACCTAACCAGTTACCTGTTTTATGTTTGCTGATCCACGCAGTGACCTATGGATGAATCATTCAAGCAGAACAAAGCACGTCTAACTTAAGGCCTGAACCAGTGAAGAAACAGGAAAAGATGATTCCAATTGATCAGGCAGTGAATCAGTATACTGGTGCTGCTGAACACTGAGTGGTTGGAACTCCTTTATCTAGTCATTTGCTCCCATTTCTTTAATTTAATCTACTCAATATGGCATTATTTATGTCTCAACAAGGTGATTCAAATAAATTATTAAATATGTTATTAAATAAATTAAAGAAAGTATTAAAGAAAGAATTAAAGAAACATTTGTATATTTACTCACTATGCTTTAATCAAGCTGATGTACTCTCCCCACACGCATGTAACATAACCTGAATGCTTACACTGATGCTTAGACTGATAATTAATGAATATTTTATATAGTGGGTTTGGAGAATCTGTTAGCATGAGTAATCAATCGCTACCATGGATGAGCATCATGAATATAAGCCAGATAAATAAACGTCAGGCTGTGTTTGTAGTGTTGATGGTGGCTAACTCGTGGGGCATCTTGTTAAGAAACTTGATCTTACCGTGAGTCATCGGTGTACTACTGAGTCAGAATCTCTGTGACCAGCCCAAGAAAGATTTCAGGGGAGCTGGTCACTGCGGGTCCCCACGCAACAGTGCAATTTACGCCCTACTAGTCCCATACTGCTGGTTCTGTAGCCACTAAAAGGATTTTGCCTGGAGCAATACAACTACTCCAAAAACCTCCAAAATACTAAAAGTGGTTTCATTATTTGCATTTGTTACATTTGTTGACTCCCTTGAATACCTTAATTCAGCAAAACCTCAACAGAAGCTCTGGAACATCTGGGGGTTGGCCAGAATGCTCAAAGCAGACAGTAAAGAACAATTCAGAGGTTCATTTACATATTACAACCATCATTAACTAACTATTGATATCCCGTTCAGCCACAACAAACACTCCCATACTCTCTCTCTCTCTCTCTCTCACACACACACACAAACACACACACACACACGGGCGCACACGCACACACACATATACACTCTTTCTTGAGCACAGACGCCCAAGATAAAAGCCTGTAAACTGTGTGCAAGTGTAATTAGTTTGTAATTGATTTTGCCGAGGCTTTCGGCTGTCGAGGATTAGTGATGATGAGTGAGTGTGTCAAACTAGGATATTGACCAGCTCGGGTCGACTCCTGTAGGCTTTGACGGATACAGAGAGAAGCGCTTCAGCTCAGAAAAAGACAGGAAGCTTACCCATCATCAGAAAGGCCACAGTCACATCTTTATGCTCTCTATATTGAACAATGAATCAATTCACGTTAGTCATGGAAACTTCTTGTGTTCCTTATATTTTTGCTCCTGGTGATGATCATTAACCTGTCATCGGCCTCTCATTCTTAAAGGCCACGGATACTTTCCACAATAACAAATGGTGTATTGAAAAAAAGCAGTGAAAAATGAACCTTGGTGAACCATGGGCATGAGAGCTAGGCCATCAGATTGGGTTATGGCAAAAACAGTTTTAAAAAAAAACCTCTGTGATAATGCAAATTTATGCTGGTTCCCCAATGGGACTTCTAACAGATTGTTAGTGATAAGCTAGTGCACATGATCACATCTGAAGCTTGTAAAAGACATTTCATGTTATATTTCAGGCTTGTATATCCCCATCCAGTGATATTATATGTATGCTAGAAGAATCAAAATGTAATTGGTTGATTCCTCTGACAGTTACAAATTATGACATTGGTTACGTTTATTAAACTGTTATTGGTTGATTCTATCAAACAAAAATGAAAAATGACAGAAATCATCTCTGAAAGCCCAAAAGTCCCTAACTTCTCCCCTCAGATGAAACGTTATTGGGGTGTCTACAGTCTTAAAAACATCCTTTACATTAGATAGTTATTATCATCAGAAAAAGAAAAAATGCAGTTGGGGTAGTGTAGTGGATAATCCTGCTACCCTCCATGCAGCAGACAGCAGAGTTTGCTCTTTACTGTGTAATTAAACATGTAATTGAAAATGTGCATACTTATAAAACAATGTAAATGCATGGCTAGTCCATGAACAATATAGTTAGAATACTGCCACACTAGACAAGACATGTATGTGTGCGTGTGTGTGTGTGTGTGTGTGTGTGTGTGTGTGGTGTTTCTCTGTATGTGCCCTGCCAGACAGAGGGCAAAGGCCCAGTGTCTCATGTTCAGACACATCTCTCTGCTCTCTCTCTCTCCCCCCACCTCCCACTTCACTCACTCGCCTCCCTCTTCGTTGTCAACTGCTAATTGCCTTTCACACCTACTGTGTTTTTCAGACATATTTTCCAGGCTGGCGCGTTCCCTTGAGACACTACTAGCTGCCCCAAAGACCAGATTGCCTGAAGGGAGAGGGAGTTTTTTTTGTCTTATTATCCAGCTCCCGTGGTGTTAGTCCGGGTGTATTTGTGTACCTACAAGTGTGCAAATGCAAGAAAAATACTGACCTCACATTTCAGATGATACAAACTGCCTCACACCCCAGCGCTCCACGAAACAAACAAACTATTAGTATTGAGATTATAACACTACATACTGCAATAAACTGTGCACTAAATTTAAAATGCCATTAATATGAGACTGTAACACATTGGTATGTGTCATTCTGAACAACATTTACATCTAACAAATGGCATACTGAAACCTTCTCTGAGGCCAATATCATGATAACAACTAACAAAAGAAATATCGACACACCCTAGACCAGGACATATCTCTTCCAATCTCATCCCAGATGTCTAGTAAATAAACATTGCTGATGAAACAACATTTAGTTACCACGTAAATGGATAACCCAGACACTGTCAGGCCTATCTGAAATCTCTTTCAGCATCTAATCAATGGCAATCTCTATTCTGAATGCAAATTCAAAGGTAGCTCGCTGCTCCATGGATTCATCACCTTGCAGGATAGATTCATCATCCAAAGCTAAAGTGGCTCTAAGCAAGAACTGCAATTAAGCATTTCCCATTTTAGCTGACATAAAGTCTCTCATTTCTATTCTGCCATGCTTTTAGCATAGTGGCTTCAGGACCCACTCCAAGTCCGCACGCCGCCCGGGCCAAGATGTTAAAATTGAAATTAAATAAAGCTAAGAGTCTGCCGAGAAAGCCTCCCGCCCGTCCCCTGGGGGTGGGGTGGGATGTGGGGGTGGGGGTCGACTAATAAGCTATAAGTGCCTCTGAAATATTAAGGAGATGCTGGGGAACATTCCAGAGGGAAGGGAAGAGCTGCCATCTTCAATGCGGCCCGGGAAGCAAATAGCGTCTCTGTCTGACTCGGAGCTGACACTTGCAGATGAGCTAGGAAGACCACAGAGGCAAAAGCCAGAGTCTTCGGCAAGCAACCATCGATCCCTGAGACAGAGCAGCTCAAAGAGATACCCTGCCAATTTTTCAAAAAGCCATCCGTTTTCTTTTGCGTTGGCAGGAACGTTTATACATATGCACGGGATTCCATTGGATTCTAATGTAATGTTGCAGCATTAACTTTCTAAGCATCTGTTGTACTTTGCAAGGACATGTTGGCATCTCCCCTTCTAAGAGGTAGTTACTCATTACTCCTTTTCAAACAGAGTACAGCAAAATCTAAACATCCGATTGTTTTATGCTTGCTAGAACCAACCACCCATTTCACGTGGTCAGTATCTTCTGATATTGCTCCTTCTCCAATTCTCTGAAAATCATTACTGACAACCTAATGTCCCAGGAAAGAAAAACATTCCTGACCTATTTGAATAAAAAGCAATTCCAAAGCCAAACACTCTTCATAACTTGCTAAGCTACATATGAAGGCCAACTGATGTCTGATGATCCATTTAGAGCAGGTTAAATGATTGTGTCTAGAAAGTAATCAATGGGGTAAGGAATACAGACCAAAAGTGTCATAATGATCTAACCAAAATCAGCAAAACCTATTATAGATATGGTTTTCATAAAAGCCATAAAAATGCATAAGGTTGACAAAAATAAATATATTTTACTGATAAGAGTTTGGGTTTCTCAAGACCTCTAACTTCTACATTAGCTCTGTGATGTCATTTCAACATGTCAGTACACATGGAACAGGAAGTATTGCTTGTTTCAAGCAAACATTCAGATTTCTATTTGTGCATGAAATTTCTTTTGAGATAATTTCTGATTACAGAGACATTCTTTGCAAGATTCTTGATAAAACTGCATACTATGTGCTATGTAATGTGTGCTGCTACATTGATGATGGATAGCAATACCTTATTTCCATTTTTTTTAAATATATGAAGCACTTTTTAACTCTAGTGCAAAGCTTAGAAGCCACACAAGCACGAGTTTTCTTGAGCCATCCATTTGATTCTGGCCAAACAACTTTAGGTTGCATGATTTTTTTCTTCAGAAATTACTTATTGTTTAATACAAATCCTTTTGTTCATTATAACTACGTGTAATTGCCATCAGATTTTTCTAGGACCAGTTTTACTTTGAGCTTTACAACTATCCCAGAACTCGCTGTAAATTCAGCCTAATGAGCTAGAGAAGAGATGACCATATTGTAAGTGTGACCCTCTTGCCCTTAGCCTCTAGCTTCTGGGCTTCTTATTTAGGGACAAGTGACCTCGCTGCCCATGACCTCACTGGTGTGAAGGCTCGTGAGCGATTGATTCCTCATTAAGGCCAGGGAACGTGCATCGATCTCACTTTCCCACCTCCCAAAGGAACAGCAGAGAGTGGGTGATATCACACGATGCTTACAGATTACCGGGGAACCAGTGTGAGTCGATGGCTTAGAGCCTCCATTGCTTGTGGAATTTGTGTTGAAAGTATTATCCTACAGATGAGAACCACACTAGCGAGACTGTAGTACATTCCTGCTGGAAACTGTTTTTTGCTCCGTGGTAGACACCTGCTGAGACTGAAGAAGATACACCCAGTGGAGGAACTGATTTCACAGGAAGTCCTATGATTGAGTTAAACTCAGCAATATATTTAAACAGTTTACCCTCAAATTCAGTCTTAATGCTAATGTAACTTAAAGGCTAATGCAGCTAACAAGCATTGGTAGACTGCCAAATAAATATCATGCAAACTGTTGACTTAAATCATCATAT
Source organism: Hydrocynus forskahlii (assembly GCA_037974365.1). NCBI lineage: Eukaryota > Metazoa > Chordata > Actinopteri > Characiformes > Alestidae > Hydrocynus > Hydrocynus forskahlii. The sequence continues at coordinate 30,310,618 of JBBPCX010000088.1, read as the reverse complement.
AAAAATAAATCATATATCATATAGTTTCTGATACAGTATGACATTTTATATTGTATATGTCACACTGCTAGGTAGGTCTTATTATCTCACAATGCTACTAAACCTGGAAGGTGAAGGCTAACATATGTGTCTTCTGGAACACATCTTTTTGTACTATCACCATGCATTCTCTTTGGGCAAATGAACATGCTTGGAGGAGAACGCTAACGGCCAATTCCGTTATGTTGGCTAACAGATGCCTGTGCTGGCTTGCCTTGTACTGAGAGGAAAGGGAGGGCCATCCTACCCAGCTAGAGAAAGACAAGGCCAATGCCAGTAATCGAACTCCCAACCTCCCTGTTATAGGACCAGTTTTTTATTTCTGCCCAGTTTAATCCTCAATGTATTAATTGCTAATTCCCACACACTGGCTAGGACGCCAATGATGCTTCCAGTTCTGTGAGGGTGATGAATAACATATTTTTCAGGGTCACATGAAGCCTCACATCTTTTTAAACTGCCATCATTGGCCAACATGCTTGGAGGAGAACACTAACTGCCAATTTTGTTACATCAGCTAGCAGATGCCCGTTGGCTAGCATCAGACTGAGTAATGGGGGAGAGGGAAGGCCATCCTACTGTCCTAAAGAGGGTGGATCTCCCCATGAAAAGGCCAATACTTAAATGGTTACACCACTCAGGTGTTTTTAAAGATAACAGGATGTTGTAAAAGAAACATATAACTGCATTAGCCTCACAGCTTCAGTGCAGAACAAAGGTTTCAGACAGTGAACATGTCAGACTACATTTGTGGTACTGGTAAAACTGTGTAAATGTGAATTTGCTGCACCATCCCTTTCTAAACCCTGTTATGTGTGGGATATATTTCTCCAACGACCTGCACCCATTAATCAGACACCAAAAGTATTTGACTGAATGTTCTTCAGCCATCGCATGAAAAGTTTAACTTCTATTACCAGCATCACTGGCGTTCACACAGAAGCATGAACAAAGCTTGAAATAACACCTATATGCTATTATGGAGGTTTGCTACAAACCATGAGTGAGAGAGAAAGAGAGAGAGAGAAGGAAGGCCGTGTTTGAGGTGTCAGTGCGGGCTTTGTTTCATGTAGATCAGTGCGGGGGCGTGAAGAGAATACACCCGCACTGCTTTAATCCCCCGCTGAGAGAAATAAATACCTCAAACACATCCATCAGAGAGAGAGAGAGAGATGACATAAGAGAGGTGGAGAGAGGATGGTTGATGAAGAGTGTGTGCTTGTGCCGAGGAAGAATGAGGAGGAAGAGCATGTGTGTGTGAGAGAGAGACCATGAAGTAAAATGAAGAAAAAGACAGAAATAGCAGTAGAATATAGATAAAAGCAGAATAGTGCAGAGAGAGAGAAACAGTTAGAATAGAGAGAGAGAGAAATAAAATATTGCAATGGAGAGACTGAGAAAGATTAATGAAAAGAAATGGAGAAAAAAGAATAGCAGAGAGAGAGAGAGAGAGAGACACAGCACAACACACCTCGCCACCTCGCCGCCCCCCACAACT